>PVKA01028040.1:0-29822 GCA_004027165.1 Ctenomys sociabilis
GCACTGGACCCTCACCCAGGCATGGTGGCCCTAGAGCACTGGGCATGCTGCACTGGCCCCTCATCCATACATATTTAATCCCAGAGCTGGGGAGGCTGAGTGAGGAGGATCACTATGGGTCCAAGCTGTGCAGCAAGACCCTGTACCAAACACACAAATAAATAAAAGATATTTTTAAAATGTACTGCAGGAGGGGCTGGCCAAATAGCTCAGTGGATTAAAGCATCTGTTCAGGCAGACAGAGAGGCCGGGGTTCGGTCCTCAGCATGCCATGCTGCCCCCGTCCCCGCCCAGGGTGTGATGAGATGGCAATTGAGACAGTGTGGGGGCACACGCCTAAATCCCCGTGCTTGGGAGGCTGAGCACAGGAGCATCACTGAGTCTGATCTATGTTGTAAGACCCTGCAGACCCTGGAGACTCTGTCCTAAATTTAAAAAAAATGTACTACAGGAATCCATTTTTTAATCTCCAAATTCCTAAAACAAACTAGGGCTGGGTGATTTCTATTTCAAAGTTAAAATTCTTAAAAGCACCAATATTTTTGCCAAGTAATAAACATAAGTGGTTGTCATTCATCCATTTGAAGTTTGCTAACATTTACTGGTAGCCCCCAAATCAATGCTCGTGGCATGCAGGGGACCATGTGCAGACCTGTGCAGAATGGAGAGAACTGTAGCCCCCAAGCTGCACGTATGTGGCGGGGGTCAGAGGGCATGAGGGGCATGCTCCTTGTTCCAGCTTTCCACAGGAAAACACTGTCCTGCTCGTGATCTACGTAGCACACTGCTGCTCATTATGAGCTCTTAGAAAAGATCCTGAGAATCGGCCCTGAGTGCTGTCCAGCGTAGGAGGGGTCAAGGCTGGGCCTGCCTCCCCTGTGAGGGAACCCACGGGCCTGGGGGGACCCTGTGCCATTAGAAGCAGAGCTGGTGGCTGTGAATTCATGCCACCAAGTCAATGTTCAGTGTAGTCAAGGTGTCTTTAAACAGCAGCCACGTTTATTGATTTTGAGCTTACAAATAAACATTACCAAGTAGACAAAAATCCCAAACAGGATGTGCATGGAAAGCAAGAGTCATTTATATTTATCACTGAGTGAAACTAGCAGCACTTTTCAGAATTCTGACTGTGACACAGGGATCACCCAACCCCCGTAGGATGTGGGATTGTGGACTGATGGTTAATGAGACTCTGGCCAGAACTTCCAAGCATTCTAAACCTGCATCCCTCAGAAGCAAGGCCCAGGTCTGCACGAAGCTGTGGACAGTGAGAGCTGACCCTGTGCATAGCATTTCTTGACACTGCCCCAAAATCTAACCCAACAAGTTAGAAGGCAGAGCTTCAGAGAGAAAAATATGGTCTCAAGGCACACCCAGTAGTAAACAAAGCAGACACGCAGGCTCAGCCATGACGTAGGCTCTTAAACAGGAACCCAGAGTGCAAAGAAGTCAAAGGGAAAATCAATGACAGATTCTAGGAAATAGGGAGATCAGTCCTTGGTAAGAAGATAGAGGCTGAGGAGATGGAGCGAAGGGGGAGAGCGAAGGAGATGAGAAAGAACTAGATGTGTTCTAAGCACGGAACAGCTGCCATGCTGAAGGACTCACTGTGTACACAAAATGCTCTCATAAAGATAAAAAATTTGAAAAGGGAAATGTACACTATGTCAAAGGGAGACATACTGTGCCCGCAGGCGGACTTCCAGTTCCATTTGGACCCCAGGAAGGGCAGCAGCTCAGGGTTCTGAGACACACAGCTCCAATCGGTGTACAGTGGCCTTTAACTCTGCATGTGAAATAAATCTCTTTTCCGAAGTTGTTGGCAGGAACATGCTTCCACAGCTATTAGAATTTTTATGACAACATATTTCATCAGCATTTATCTAAAAGTAAATCGCTTCCATGGACGGGCATTAGGGCTGGCCCCGGCACTGTGTGAATAAGCCAACTCAGACTTGCTGCACCCCTTTGCCAGATTTCCCCACGGCCTGCGGTGCTCCTTCCTCTCTGCCTTCTCTGTGAGGGAGGATGCCTTCTTGCTCACTGGGTAGCATCCAGAACATAGTGCTCATTCAATAAATGCTTCCCGAGTGAATGAAGAGCGATTGAAAGAATGGACTATAATCTCCCTCGGGGGATGCGCAGTAAGTGATCACTCGATACTCATTAGCTAAGTGAAAGAAGATGATAATCAGTAAGTGAAAGCCACTGCATAGGAATAACTAGCAGATCTGTCACCAGGCACACGAGGCTCCGTTGCCCTGCTGAGAGACAGAGCCATGCGGAGCCACGACTAACCTGGACAGTAGGATGCAACTGGCCACACACGAAACACAGCCCATCTCTATCCTCAACTCCGCCTTGGCATGAGAAGCAAGATCAGACGAGAGGCCCCTTGGGCCGAGGCAAGGCCTGGGGGCGTGCGCTGAGTGGGATGGGAAATTCTGGGAAAAGTCAAATGATGGCCGCGCTTACGTGACAGCTTTCACTGGACGAGTCCATATGGCAGTATCCAATGCAGGCTGACTTCCAGAGACCGGTCTGCTTCTCTTCTGTTCATTTGGTGCTGCACGTATTCAGCAGTCAGACAGCTTCTATCAAACTGGAGGCACTGTTTGGACAAACAGCCATGATGCACTAGCTGCTACTTGTGCAACTTGCTGGAAGCTGCTTATTAAGTTTTAATTTGGGAATCATTCTTGTTAGCCAGCCCAGGCTGGTCTTGAACTCATGACCTTCCTGCTTCAGCCTCCCAGTGCTGGGATTTGAGGTCTAGACCACTACACATGGCATAAATGCTGAACTGATGCTGTCTAATAAACACCGCAAGTGTAAGTTGATAAAGAATGATTGAACCACATCGTAAGCCAAACTGCTCCGAACAGAAGGGATGTTCAAATCGCCTTCTATGTGATTGAGTTGTTACCATGGGAACAAACAAATGTTACAGACGTTATGTCCCATGAGGACAAAGAGAAATCAGAAATCGTTATTTAAATAACTGCAAGCTTAAGTGGAGGTGCAGCGCCTCGCAGCGCAGGTGACGCGTGCCTCACCAGCACACGCGGGGGCCGGCAAATCCCCAAACAAGGAACACAGAACGAAAGAACAGAGCTCTGTGCCATCCTGAAGCCGCCCCCGGGTCCTGACGACAACAGAAGGCAGCTCCGGCGAGGACAGAAGCCCGGGACTTTTTCACACAGCCGCGCCTTCTCCTCCTGTGCTCCAGAGGCTGGGTCAGGGCCTCTGTTCACTCGCCTCCTTGGAGGGAGCTGCGGCCCTCCATGCACAGCCCGGCCGACGTCTGATAGCAACAGCCCCAGGGAGCTCTCACGTTCCACCGTGTGGTTCACTCTTATCATCCAGGTCCCTGTGAACTGACACCCCGGGGACCCCGTTGTGGTGGCCCATCCTAACCCCAGCTCTGGTCACAGCCACAACATAGGTGGTTTCAGTAGCTTGCTGGCCCAAACCTGTCTGTGATTTGTTGCTCTGCAGGTGCTAGAGCAGCACTTGCTAGGTGGGAGGAGAGTCAGCCGCAGGGAGACACAGCTGCTGCGCCTTGAAATCAGGATGCCGTTGAGTCCTGAGCCCTGCATTGCTTGCTTTCTTCTCTCGTTTTTTTTTCTCTTCTTCTTTTTTATATTTTATATATTTCATACAGCATCTCATTGCACAGCTCAGACTCATAGTGGTACTCATTGTCTCAGCCTCCCAGAGCTGTGATTACAGGCACACGCCACCATGCCCTGTCCTGGTGGCTGGCTCAGGCACCCGAGGTAGGGCAGCACAGCAAGTGGCGCCAGAGACCCCAGGCTCAGCCCAGGTCCTGAGCTTGCCTGCGGAAGTGCTGAGACCACTGAGCTATCTCTGTGGTGCACTGTACCATTTTCTTTGTGTCAGGCTTTAGCACAGGCCATTGCTGTAGTACTTAATTGTGGGTGTGATGGGAGGAGCCACCCCAGATCCTCCTGTTCTGCTCCAACATAAATGAGAAGCTGAGATGTCCTAGGACAACAGAAGGCCACCGCCCTGAAGCTAACAGTGAAGCTAAGGAGCCCACAGAACTGGCTGACCTTGAGGAAGCACATGGAGGGCTTTTAAATTTCAAGCACAGCCATACGAATATGGACTTCTCTGAAGAAGTAAGACCTGCTGCATGTAGGCAAGAAGAGAAGACTGAAGAGCCATCTTTGGCAAGAGGCTTATTGAAATCAATAATAAGAGAAAATAAATGAAAAGAGGCTCTTACAATGCCCTTGGGTTGCACAACTAATGCTCAGCATTACGTATGAGAAGGCAGAAAAGCCACAGAAGCCACAAACCACACCACAGGAAACCCAGAGAAGCCACAAACCACACCACAGGAAAGCCACAGAAGCCACAAACCACACCACAGGAAACCCAGAGAAGCCACAAACCACACCACAGGAAAGCCACAGAAGCCACAAACCACACCACAGGAAAGCCACAGAAGCCACAAACCACACCACAGGAAACCCACAGAAGCCACAAACCACACCACAGGAAAGCCACAGAAGCCACAAACCACACCACAGGAAAGCCACAGAAGCCACAAACCACACCACAGGAAACCCAGAGAAGCCACAAACCACACCACAGGAAAGCCACAGAAGCCACAAACCACACCACAGGAAAGCCACAGAAGCCACAAACCACACCACAGGAAAGCCACAGAAGCCACAAACCACGCTGCTCACCTCATTCCCACACAAGATGGCGACCCCACTCAGGCCACACTTCGACTGGATGACCCATAAATGCATGAAGAAAGGACTACAAAGAGGTCCCTTCCCCCATGGAAGCCACCTTTGCTTGTTCCAAGTGCCTCTCCACGGCCGATCCCATTCTTCTTCAGGACCTCTTATGTTTTCCTCCACTACTGAGCAAGCCCTGGGTCTTCATGCTCCCTCTAGTTCCTCTTATTCTTTGTTTCTAAAAAATATTTTGTTCTTTGTTGGGCATGATGGTGTACAGCTGTGATCCTAGCACTCAGAAGGCTGAGGCAGGAGGATCTCCATGAGCTTGAGGCAGCCTGGACTACAGAGTGAGCTCAAGGGCACCCTAAACTACAGAGTAAGATGCTTGTCTGAAAATAAAAACAAAAAATTTTCTACAGTACCTCTTGTGACCTTTCATACAGAGTAGTCTCTCTCCACAAGTATCCATTTCAATCTTAGTAATGTTCACTTCCTCTGTCTTTCATAACTAGTGTAAGAAACCCTCCATCTTCCAGGATTTTAGTGAAAAACACTTTCAAAGCCACATCTTCCCATTTTACAAAAATCTGCATATTCTTGAGGAACAAAGAAGAGAAAAACAGATGAAGCCACACCTCCAGCATGATGAAAAGTCTGTTCAGGTTTTAGTCACACCGTGCTCTCAAGCTCTTATATGCAGGGGGAGGAGGAGCCATGCACGATGGGTGACTGTGTGGATCTGTGACAGCGGCCTTTGCAGACTGTGGTAGGTGGGCAAGCTCACCTGGACTGACTCGCAGTCTGCCCTGGGCTTGGCGGAGCCCTTTCTGGGCTGGGCTAGACATCCTGGGGCCCAGGGGTCTGCTGTGGCGCTTCTGGAAGCTCCTTCACTCCTGTCTGGCCGGCACTTCTCCTCACTCAGCTTCCCGCCTCTGGGATCCCACACCCTTCTGCTGTGATGTTTCTGCCCTGGTGACCCTGGACCTAGTGCCATGAATGCAGGAGCCTACGTGACCCCTGCTGCCCTTACATCATAACTGTCAAGGGCTGTGCCCTGGCGTTGGGTGTTAAACGCAGATGCAGTCACGTGAGGATGAGGTCATAGTGCACAGGCTAAGTCCTGGAGTCCTGGCTGGAATCTTTAGAAAATTAAGAAGAGAGGGAAGGTTGGACATGGAAAGGAGAAGGCTGCATGACGGCGAAGGCAGAGGCTGCGGTGGCTCATCTATGAGTAAGCAGAGGAACATGAGGGGCAGACAGCCCAAGAGGTCCCCTCCTGAGAGCCCATAGAGGGACCATGGCCTGGCCCCATTGTCTTTTTTAGTCCACGTGATTTACATTTGTCTTGAAGAAGGGACACATGTACCCCTTTCCTTGTTTACTTTTTCTCCCTCTTCTAAGTCCGCTCTGCCCACTTTCACTCTTGTTGATGTCATTCATCTTCTCCCATGTTAATGACACGCAGCGTTTGCATGCACTGAGGTTCCCAGGTTGCTGTACACAGCTTACTTTATCATAGGGGTTTCGCTCTCCCTAGGTCTGCACACACCCTGCACACTCACAAGAGACCTGCTCCCCCTCTCCTAGCCATCATTTCTCGCACTCTTCGTATTTTACCTTACTGAAAGGAGTCATCATACAGCATGTGAACTTGTGTGTCTGATTGATTTCATGCACTATCCATTTTCTTGCAGTATCTTGAATTTGTCCACATTTTTGGCTGAGGAATACACCATTAGATATAGGCACCACATTTTATTTCTTTTTATTTTTTGCATTTTAGGGATGGGTCTACAGGGTATTCAGGGTCTCACTACTGGGCTGGACTCATAGTGATCTCTGTTTACAGCCTCTCAAGAGCTGGGATTATGGGCATGTGGCCCCACGCCCAGTCTCAGTCACTGTCTTAGCACACCCAGCAGTTGGGGTCAGCACAGCGGGCCTGGGGACTGAACCTGCTGGCAGGTGCTTCAATCTGCGGAGCTGTTTGGCCGCCCTTCCACCACATGGGCACACAGGCTGGCTTAGGGTCTACCGTCTTGATGGCAGACCACCAACTTGCAGGATGCAGAGAGGAAAGACTTCACTTTCGCTGAGCTGCCACACAGGGGGGAATGTGTCACAGCAGAGATGGGGAACAGACGCAGGGAGTGAGGCTCAGACAGATAGGAGGGCTCTGGACAGTGAGCCTGTGTGCAAATCTAGGGATCATTTGGCCGTCTGTGGCTGGCTGCTCAATGCATCTGAGCAAACTTTGCCACCGTGTAAAATCCTGAGCACTTATTCATAGGGAATTGTATATGTGAAAAGCCAGGCAAATAATAGGAAATCAGTAAACAATCTGATGATATTTTTAAATAAAAGAGTAAAAACATGAAAGCTTTCTTCTAATTTTAGTATTAAATACTTAAAACCCTTTAAAGAGTGAAGCTACTCAGGATAAATTATCTCAACTTCAATATAAAGGTGCGTGAAAATACACATAGCCTTTCAGCATGACAGAAAGCAGTGCCCCTCCAGGGTGCGGTACAGCTTTCATTTTCATGGAAACAAATGTTGTGAGCACCTTTTCCTACTTGCAATTGAAGAAAGAAGATTCAGCAGAAGCCAGGACCACGGCTGATGATTGCTTGCCATGTTACCAGTAATTTAGGAAGTAAGAACAAATCGAAAACTGAAAGCATCCAGGCATCGCAGTTAACATTGACCCATATCAATGTAAAGAATTTCCAAGGAAGGGGAGTGAAGCGGAGTCCATGGGGGCGTCTCTATGTAGGTTGATTTAGGAGCCAAGTGACGCAGCAACTCATTCCCGAATTTTCTTGCATGTCGGGAATCAGCAGTGGCACGCACACACACTTTCTCAAATGAGCTTTACATGTTAGGAAATACGGCCGGTGAAGCACAGCCTCATACAGCGCCACACACGAATGGCACAGGGCTGCAGGGGACTCTACCCACCAGGACCAGGAGCAGCACCGCCTCAGGGCTGTCGCACGCGCAGGCGACGTGCATCGGAGTCCAGAAATCTTCATCCTGGTGGTTGACATCGACGCCTCTGTCAATCAAGATCTCTGCAATGAAGGCATTGTCATACCGAGCACACTGGAAAAGAAAAGAAAGAAAAAATAAAATCAGAATAAGTCAAGGTCCAAATTTCTGTAACAAATTATGAAACTTCTGTAGATAGAAAACTTCGTGCCACCTTTGGAAGATGAGGGGAGAAGCCAAAGTGGGAGGAGCAGGCCACAGTCTCCAGCCAAGCCAAAGGGGAAGCGGCTGGGTGCTGCCCTGAGGGAGAGTGGGCCGAGGGACGGCAGGAGGAAGGAGGAGAGTGACGCGGACAGCAGGGAGGTTAAAATGCAGCATTTACTGTTGGAGCTCTTCCTACCTCTAGGCAGAAAGATCTTCAGCCATTTCCAGTAATTTCTAGAAAATCTTTGGCCATTTTCAATTAATTATTTTCTAAAATACTGACTGGTCATATTGTGCTTCTGCTTCAAAACATAGAAAGTTTGCCCTGACCAAAAAGAACAAATCTAACCACTTTTTGAAAGCCAAATGGCCAAGAATCTGGAAGGCCACCCAAGCCTCATTGCTCATCTCTCCTGCAAGTGGCCCGCACATGCTTCCATGAGCCTGCATGGAATCCGCCCTGCGCTGTTTCTGAGATGGACACACACTTCTCAGTGGAAGAAACACAAATCAAGTACATCCACGCGAAACAGTCAACATCATGGTCATTCAGAACATGCAAATTCAAACCACACTGAGATTCAATCTCACCCCAGAAAGAATGGCTATCAACAACAAAAAAACCAAGACAACAATGACAGTTGGGGCTGGGGGGAAAAAGGAACCCATCTCCACTCTTAGCAGACCTGCGGACTCCCATAGTCACTGTGGAAATCAGGGTGGAGATTCTTCAAAAAACTAGGATTAGAGGTCCCATTAAATGCAGCTATTCCTCTTCTGGGTATTTTCCCAGAAGGACTGAGAACATCATACCAGAGTAACATATGTGCACCCATGTGTATAGTGGTGCAATTTGCCATAGATAAATTTTGAAACAGGCCAAATGCCTTTCAGTCAAGGAATGGATATGCAGTGTTTTTATACAATGAAATATTACTGAGCTGTAAAGAAAGATAACCTCGAGGTTTTTACAGGTAAATGGATACAACTAGAGACTATATTCATAAGTGAACGAAACCAGACCCACGTGTGTAAATATCGTATTGTCTCCTTAGTTTAAGAAATTGAAAAAATAAAATCCAAAGGGCACAATAGACATTGTGAAAGGGAAACAAACTCCTCAAAAGGAAACAATAATGGGTAGGGGAAAGGAGAAAAGAAGGAAACACACACACACACACACACACACACACACACACACAAGATAATTGTCCTCCTAATGCTGATCAGTTCATTGAGAGGAACAGCCAGAGTTCACTCTGTTCCATCAGTCCTCCATGCCTGTATCTGGCAATCTGAGCAACTGCTCTGAAGAGAACAGTACGCACTATAATAACCACTATAAACTTCTTATCATCTTGTTTTGGAATTCTTTATTGTTTTTTATTATTCTCCTTAAAAATAGAAAAAAGAAAAGATGTTGCTAGAAGGGGTACCGCCACATGAGTCTGTCCTGCTGAGCAATGGCTGGCATGATTAAAGCAAATGGCTGTGGAAGTCCACCGCTGGGGGTGCCCAGAGGTCAGGCAACGAGGGGAGCCCTGCTGTTGCCTGGCTGACTGTGTCGAGTCGCTCCAGGACCAGCACAAGGAGCAGGCCTCCGGCTGGCCAGGACTCCTTGCTGCCCTGCCCTCCATGAGCGGGTCAGTTCAGTCCATGGAGCAGAAAGGGCAGAGCCACCAGAGGAGGATTTCCATTGTAAAGAAGACCTGAAGCACTCCACATGCCAGGCAAGTCCTGAGGTCAGACAGGGCCCATTTGAAGCAAGAGCAGCACTTCCAACTCGTGGGGCCCATGGACAGGACCTGCTATGTCTGGCCTGCGGGTGTCACACAGCATAGGGCTCTAGGGAGAGTCCCAAGGGCCTCTGCACCCAGCTGTGGGTAAATACTGCACTGTTCTTACCTAAAAGATCTCTTGTTTATGTCCTGGAAAGATCAGATTGACTCCAAATAATAGCCCCAAAGAGGGCTCGAGAATTTTTACAGATATAAACATCCTAAATACTCAAGAAGCCAAGTACTCCTAGGTCTAAAACGTAATAAAAATGACCATAAGTTCAGAAACACAGTAAAATAGCACCCACATTAGAAAGAAAACATGTCCCAGGAGAAGCACCCCAGAAGTGAAACACCTGGGAAACTGCAAGTTAGGGCACCACAGTCACTATCATAACTATACTCCAGGTGACCAAAGCCTCGGGGATGATTGATTATGGTACATAGAATATAAGAGATATTAAGAAGGCTCCAATGTAATATGTCAAGAGAGAGGGAGGCCCTCCAGGGCTGCAATGAAAAATGTACTATGGGGTGCAGCCAGCGGTGCATAGATATCCCAGAAGACAAGAGTAGTGAAGAGGGAGCTGTAATGCAATTACTCGATACAACAAAGGAGAGAGAAGGCCTTCAAATACAATTTCATGTTTTAAATTACTAATGATGGAGTATGGAGCTCATGCTTTATGTAGGTGTACAGTATATGAAAAGGGACAGATGGAAATGTGTTGCCAGTCGTGTTTTATACTGTATGCAAAGAGGTAGAATATTATGGGGTACAGTCAAGGGACAGCCTCCACACACCACAGCATCCACAGAGAGAAGTCACAGCAACACACCCACTAAGGCACAGAGGAGAGGGGACAAATGCAAGTGACAGATTTCTACCTGACCTGAGGCTTTAGAATATACTACTAACAAACTTCCAGTAACTACATTTTTAATTAAAATGGCATCAAAATGTGGAATATTTAGGAAGATGTAAGGGTGACTAAAACCATGTTTAAATTTTTTAAAATTATAGAGAGAGACACTGCCAACAACTGCCTCCCAAGCCCACCCCTCCCTGCAACACCTCACCCCTCCATCCCACCATCCCGCTTTTCTACAGCCGCTCTGCAGTCCTCTTTTCTGAGACTTTATAAGGTGACATCAAAAATACGGTGCCCACTGCAGCCTAGGGGCAGCCAGTGGAAAGGCAGCTCCTGAGACGGCGCTGGTCCTCGCCCACCTTAGTTGTTGGAGCTGGCACTGTCAGAATTCTTCTTCCTCCAAGTCAAAATGAATACGAAAGGGAAACATTCTGAGCCAACTCAGGATGCCAGGACAGCACAACGGAAGACACTCATGAAAGAGAATGCGAGAGCCGCTTCTGAGAGTGGCACGGTTGATGGGACATGTGTCTTGAAGCAAGAGGGAGACTTGAAGGGGATGCGCAGCAATACGTCTTGTACTGCAATAACTGTTTCTAAGCTGTCATTGTGTGTTTTGGTCACACCTCATATTTGATGCAATGACGTCATTACGTGAAAGACCTGGGCACTGAAATCTACAGAACTTCAGTGAGACTTTTTTTTATACTTAAAAAACACTAAATATTTTATTCATCCGTCAAAGATACTGCATCCTTAACCAGTTCTTCTGAAGTTGATATATAAATTCAAGTGTCGCCAAAATTCTAGGTGTTAATGAGGAATCTAAAATAAAGATTTAAGTTTGTAAGTTAATAGTTTGAGTTTTGCAAAGATGACAGAGGTGAGAAACAGTATACATTTCAATAAGTTAGACTGAGAGTGTAGTACTTAAATCCAATTTATGAAATTCTCAAATACTCCTTTTCTACTCTATCATTCTGTTCACTCATGGCATAGCAATAGGGCCCAAGACAGCCAAACACACACTTTGAATAAAAACAAAGCTGCTGGACTCTAGCCACCTAACGTCCTGACTTTTATAAAGTTACAGCGATAGAGTAGAGTGATGCTGGCATAAAGTCAATGGACCAAGGAAGCACAGGAAAAGAACCCAGAAACAGGCGACACATACAGGGACAGCTCACTTTCGAGACAGCTGAAAAGGCAATTCATTGGAGAAAGAATGTTCTTTTGATAAATCTTGCCCTGTTGGTGGGGTGTACACACATAGAAAAATCTTTCTGTTTTCCACCTTGATCTGCACCAGAAAGAAAATTTACTCATAAAGCAAAATAGGTAAAAGTATAAAAACTAAAATTATAAAAGTTCTAATAGGCACATAGGAGAAGATCTAAATGACCTTCCCCATCTTGACATCGCCTGATAAAGTCAAGTAAGTCCAGTAAGCAGCATGGCATAAGGTCCCTGTGGGCATTAGCAGGCATGGATGCTGGGATACCAGGAACCAATTGGACGCTGGCAAAACATGGCATGAGGGCCCATGAGATAGCTCAGCAGACTAAGTGCCTGCTTTCGCAAGCACAGGGACCAGGGTTTGCTCTCCAGTCCTGTACCTAGTGCTGGCCCCACCACTGGGGTGCGCCGAGCCAGCAAACGAGTCTGGGTGTGGTGGCCCATGCCTGTAATCCTAGCCTTGGGGATGCTGAAAACAGGAGGATCACTGTAAGTCTAAGCTGTGTAGTGAGACTCTGTACCAAATACATAAATGAAAAAAAAAACAAAAAAAAAAAACAACAACCCACAGTGTTGGATGTAAGACTCCCAGCTTGGAACTAAGGTCTTTGCATCTGTGATGTTCTGAATCTGTTACTGACCTGTGTGTCAGCAACAGAAGTCACTAACACTAGGGACCTGGTGGTTGGAACTGTGACCTCATGCCTCACAGCTTCAGTTTGGAGAAGAGTGATGCAGAAAGTTAGAATATGATGTCCAATAACTAGGTTTACACCGTGTGCCTGGATCCAACTTACTGTGTGAAATTCAAGTGCAAGACTTCTCTTCCACCCTCTTTTTAGTGTCTTACTGTACAATGAAACAGTCTGAGCCTGTTTAGAGAGTTTCGACCTGTACCTCAGGAACATTTGTATATCACTTAAAAATACCTGAGGATTTTCAGTGTCTTTCACCAAAGAAAAATCAATTAGATAAAAGGTTGAAAAAAATGTCATAGGACTACCTTGCTACAATGCTATATATGGTTAGACTTCTAAATTTCTGTGTAAAAAATATGTAATTGTTTATTCCTATTTTTAAAATACTTTTTTCTTTTTTTCCTTCACATTCTGTAGGGATTTAAAGTTAATATATCAATACTTGATGGAAAATACCTGTTCTATGCTATGTCTAAGATGTTTGTTATTCAGATAGATAGTGAAGTTAAGCTCAACTGCCTATGTTATAGGGTAATAATATCATTAAGCTTCTCTTCTGGAGGGTTAAAAACTTAAATTTGCAGACCAAAAATTAGAAAAAGAAGAGCTGCAAGGACAGCCAACATTTTGGCCCTAGCCACCCAAGGTCAGTGAAGACTCAGGACATAGGAGAACCTGTATTGTAGCATCCTGTAACTCAGTTGTGTCCCAAATTTACTGATCAAGGAGATTATGGGGCCACAGAGAAAAGTGATCGATGATGTAGAGTGTGCCTAAGGAGAGTCCCAGGGAGAGAAAACATTCTCTCAGGCTTTAACAAAGAGCAAATTGGTCAAGCAATGGCTGTGACTCATCCACATGGCTGACACTGACAAGGGATCTACAAAGTGCAGTACAGGAATTCAGGGTAGATCCTGATTTGACTGACTTTGTCAGATACAAAAGCTCCATTTCGTATTACATAGGTTTTGCTTTATCTTGGTCTTAACTATCCAGCAGGAAAGTATAAAGACAAAGTATAAAAAGTAAAGCCATATTAATATGCTGAGCTGTGAAAGGCTCAACAACTTCTGACATTGCCAGTCCTGTGGATAACCCATTACTATTATGGACTACTGGATATATTGGATTATTTTGCTGAATTCATGCACCTAAACTATTTAAATGGCAAGGGAATACCCATCTCTGACAAAACTAAACAAACAAGGGGATACAAATTAAGGACCATTTTGTATTTGTATATACAAAATAGGATAGGTATACAGCTACTTTCTCTTAATTCAATGAGAAGACAGATTTGTACTAATAGTGTTTGGACAGGATCTCATGTCTGCTCTTGTACTATGAATAACCACTAAAAAGACAGCAGTATGCAATGTATTAATTATTGAAACTGTCCTACTAATTGGTTTTGAAACTGTCTCATTGCTATTCGTTTCTCAATAAAGTTAAAAAAAGATTCAAGGTCGAAAGTGGCATCAGCCCTTCTCAAGTGATGTGACATTTAAAAATCACAATTCAGGAATTCTGAATAATAATTGTACAGCAGTAAATACCTCACAATCACGCTCGTCTGTACAGACTGATGGCTGTGCCCACCCTGCTCCAGCGTCCCTCACGGCATCAGTTTAGAGTAGACGCCTTCTCTCTGGGCAGGACACTCTTCCAGCCAGCGAGCATTCCTCCCAGCCAGGTCACTTCATCACAGGAAGCCAACACTAGTCACTGACATCTGGCTCTCAAATCCTAAGCCGAATTCCCTGCACAACCTGTGCGATCCAGTGCAAAATAAAAGATGGGCCTTCTGATTTAAACAGCAATGATAACTTCCAGGTGGTGACAGCTGTGCCTGGTGTCCTCCTAACATGGTCTCTGTGGCTGCACAGGCCGCGTGTCCACGGGCCAGTCCTGGCGTCCTCCTCACACAAGCTGGATGACTGTATTCGCCACATGGCTGAGAAGCTGCTCCAAATCCACAAGCCCTTTTGCCCTGTCAGCACTTAGCCTCCCAGAGGTCCACACGTTTCTCTTTATTCCACTGAAGCCCTTTGCAATCCACTTTTGATAAAATTGCCTCATTTGGAAATGTGCACAGAACCTAAGTGGAAGTCCTGCTCCCTGAAAGTGCCCTTTGCACTGTGGCCTTCTGCGGTGCAGATAAAATTGATCCTCCCAGGTTGATCAAGCCACTTAGACAATTTCTGAGCTGCCCAATGATTCTTCTACAATCTTTACAATCTTGATCTTTGTCTATTGCCTTCTAATTTCAACCCACCTTTACATACACCCTCTGGTCCCCAGCCACTCCCCGCCTGTTCTTGGAGACTTGGAGCTGATGGAAGCAGCCTTCTCTCTGGTCTCAGCAGCAAGGACAGGCGAGGAGCAGCTCCCCAGCCTCTCTAACCACCTCCCTCTGGCCACCAGTCTTCCCTATTTCTCCTTGCTTGCTGCAAACAAGATGCCCTCTGCTCAGAAATACTAATTTTGAATATCTCCATTTGTGACTAAAATACCCCATCCCCACCTCTTAAATCAGACTGGGAGGCAGGGTGAGGAGGCGCACCTTCGCGCCATGCTGGGCACGGAGTCGACAACGTGGCGGGACAATAAGAGCCCATGCTTCTGGAGTGCGCAGCACAGGCAGCTCCACGTGGGCTTACAGTTGCCCGAAGCAGGGCGCGTCTCGCACTGGCAGGCCGGGCGGCGTGCAGGCTCTCTGCTGGTGAGTGCCCATGACGCCTGCGTGCGCACCCGCCTCCCGCCTCCCGCCTCCCGCCTGTGCTTCGCCTCTTCCCAATCGCAAATCAGCCTTCTGCTTTCCTAACCTCGATCCTTTATTTTACTCATTTCTTTCTTTCTATTTTAAGTTTTTCATCTAAGAGAAAATGAGCAACAGTCAACTTCTGAGTCTTATTCCACGTGGCAAGGTCGTCCCAATCAAGTTCCATTTTTCTGCAAATGAGGAGAATGCGTATTGTTGATTCTGCTGAAAATCATCAAAATCAATGACAGTCGGAGGCGAGTCTAGCCTTAGCACGGCTTTGGCCTGAGGGCTGTTTTGTGAGTTTTCCTTCATGCGGTTGACTGACAAGCATGTCATGGAAAACTCTGAAGCTTATCGTAGAGAAAAGTTTTGCAAAACAAACATTTAGAGCACAAACAACAAATTACAGGGCTCATAAGTGAAAAGCGCCTTTCACGGACGTTTGTTTAACTGTGCCGGGGTGACATCAGCTTGCTCGGCACCTCCACTTCTTGTTTGCCCTTTCTCTGCTCTGTGTGGCTCACAGGGTCGGCATGACCACGCCAGATGCAGGGACAGAACGCAGGGGATGACTGCGCACCGGGCACAGCTTCCGCACACATGGAAAGGCCGGTCTGCAACCTCCCGGAAGTGTTGGCAGGGCAGAAGCAACATGCCTGATTCACATCGGGGCAGTGGCGGATGTCACCTCGGGTTTGTGAGCTCTCAGGACTGCGCACACATTTCTGGGAGATTAGTAGCAAAACCAATGTGGATTTGCCGCAATTTCCTCCAGTTTTCAACATTCCTTGCTGATTCCCACATGGTCCTCTGTACTCACATTATGTAGCATGTAGCTGGTCACTGCGAAACACTTGCACTCATGGGCCTTAGAGTACAACGAGGGGTCTTTGAGTTGGGACCTGCCATGTCACATGATCACACTTCTAAGCAGAGTCTGGAAAACGTGTTCTCAAAAGTGGGAGAGGAAGAACGCTCATCAGACTGAGGGGAAGGACGCACCAGGCGGCAGGGCTGCTTCTGAGGAGCAGCACCGCTTGCTGTTCTGTGACACTGAGGAGAGCACAGCGAGCGAGCTCCCGTTGACCTCGCACTAGAAGGCAATGAGTGGCAAGTGTGTACCACAAAAAGTGATGGACACGCTCATTGTCTTGCATTGATCATTGCTATCCAAGGTATGCAGGAATAAAAACATCACCTCATAAATATGCACAATCAAAAAGTAAAAAATGTAAATAAAAATTAAATAACAATTCTCCAGAGTACGCAAGTGTAAGGCCACTGCCGTTTCAGCTGTTACGGCTTGGGGCTGGATGCCCCCGAAGCCTCACGGGGCATCGCTTTTCAGAGGCCACTGAATCCAGAGTTTGTGCTCGGTCCCTGGTCCAATGCTGGGATCCAGGGTGCGCATGCTCACCTAGCCGAGAGTGGGAGCCTGCGCACAACACGAGGGGCAGGGAGCGGCGTGCCTCTTCCCTCTCTGGCTTTGTCTCCCTCACCTGTTGACTTTTCCATTTTCCACCACCACGAGCTGCTGCCCTCTGCCATGTGCCACCCTGCCTTGGAGCCAGCTGGGTATGGACTGAAAACTGCACAAACTGTGAGCTAAATAAACCTTTCTTCCTTTAACTTTGAGTGTTGGGCATTTTGTCTCAGCAAAAAAGACATCATCTTCAGCATACCTCCATGACCTTTGCTTTTTGCAAGTGTTGTTTCTGTCTTTCTTTTTTTTTTTCATTTGTATACAGGTTGTTATTTCATATTTTTGATGTTTTTATTATTTTTATTGAAGAACAAATAGCAATGAGACAGTTTCAAGACAAATTAACAGGACAGATTTGACAAATCAATACATTGCAAAATGTTTTCGTAATATTTCGGTGTTGTACAAGATGCATACACGATATTATACCTACAGGCATTATCCTCCTTATTAACACTCATCCAGAAATCTTAAAATCCTAATAAAACTATTATCTTTTTACACTAATGTAAACCATCTCCCAGAAGCTGTCACACTGGCTGTCTTTGCTGAGAATGGGCGTGACTACCCTGGAAGCACAGTTAGCTCCTGTGGTACTGAGCTGTCATAGGAGAGACGCAGGCCTCCTTCTGCACTCCAGCTGCTGTCCAGCCACGGGAACTGGAAATCAAGAAGCTGCTTCTCCCCGAGTGCAGCTGCTGTCACCATGACAACTGAGACAATGTGTCTTGGACCTCACAGCCATTCTGGGACACAACTGCCTTGGCACAGCAGGTGGAGTCACTAGTGGCTTCCCTGGGGCCACTCCAGATAACTCAGCCCTATTACCTCTAGAAGACCTTGATGCTGCCACCATTCTGGAAGTCACCAGATCAGTGTGCGAATGTAGGACCCTGCTCACGCAAGTCACTCCTCCTATACAAGGTGTTTCCTCAGACTCCTGCGATGGCCCCGGAGGGGTCTCCAGCAAGCAGGGAAAGGTCAAGAGATGCAAAGATCTACAGACTGTCAGAGATTTGTGAAGACTCGTGCAGACCCCCAGTGACCAGGGGAAAGCCCAGCACAGGCAGCAGAAGCCACTGACCACTGTCAAGGGACCACATGCTCCAGCTGCTGAAGAGCTGACAGGCAGCTGGGAGCCACCATGTGCTGGAATACTAAGAGCTGAGGGGAACTGGTAACCAAAGCTCCAAGCTGCAGAGTCAAGGGCCAAGAGCTACTTGACTTTGAGGCCTGTAGATGCTAAGAACAAAAGAGCTGCCTTTGCCAATGTGTGATTTGTATCTAACATGAGCAAGGACCCTCTGCCCTTGGTACCACCTTGGAAGCCCTGGAAAAGAACATGGGTGACACAATGGTTGGCAGCAGCCTTGTGAACAAACCTGTGTCTGATTTCCATCTTATGTGCAGCTAAGAATACATGTTAGCTGGTGGCAGAAGCAGGTGCCACCTCTGAATCCACCACTTGATTCAATGGGCGGCCAGTGAATGGGAGCCAGGAGCAGAGACAGGGGATGCCCGGGGCACAGCCACCAGCAGAAGCCAGAGCGGTGGTGAGCAAGAGGTGCAGAAACAGCCCTCGGGGTTCACAGATGCTGTGCATCTCTGGAGTGGCCGCGTTCCTGGTGCTGTGGAAGGCCAGCCCACCTGAGTGGGCAAGCTGCAGGCTGGCCGTGGGGAGATGCTTTCCTAGTGCAGAGGCCCAGCTTCTCCTAACCCATCCCTGGCACCATGCTGTCTGACTCACCCACCCACATTCTCTGGCAAGGGGACAGACTTCCACAAGAAGTCAGAGTGCCTTGTTCATGTGTCTTCACCATGTCAGGGAGAGTCCTGATTTTAAGTACGCAGGGCTCCCTTGTTGCAGAGAGATAAAAATAAAGCAAAATCAAAGCAAAACAACAAAAGCCTGGCTGATTGCTGCACAAGGACTTCTGAGGTCTTCGTTGGCTGAAGCAGCCCCTCTGGTGTCTTCTCACAAGGACAGAAGCTCAGAGCTTCATGGTATAGAAGCAATCACATTCGCTTGGCTCTGTCCCCTGCACCAGAGTCACCACTGCTCAGGATAAAAATGGACCCTGAGCGAAGCTCGCGGTTGGGGGTCTCATGTGGGTTCAGGGCGGTGCCAAGTGAGTGCTCTGGAACCCGGGACGACACAGCTGTGGATGCTGTGACTCTCACAGAGCTGAGGTACGTGGGCTGTCATGCACACACCCTGGCCAGTGGTGGCCCTGCAGCACGTGCCACAGACATCAGTGCCATCCCCTCTCAGTGACATCACCGCTCTCACCCCTCTGCTGCTTGCTGTCCTGCTGCTTCATGCCGGCTTCCCTATGTGGGTACCTGGCACTTTAGCCCCCAGGAAAGCCTACAGGAACTGCCCCTGTGAATGGTCTCCTTGCCAGAACTCATCTTGCGTGATCTGGCCTCTTCCTGTTGGAACAGCAAAGCGAACTACACCTCACGCTGCTCAGGTCTGCAGATGCTGAGCCGCTGCCCTGCTGCTGCCATGGTCAGTATCACCTGCGGCCGCCTCTGCTTCTTACTGTACCTCTGACTGCTCAAACGCTCAGTGCAGCCCCAAGGGCAACTCACCGAGCCTCTGGTACGAGTGGCAGAGGCACCGAAGCCTCACAATCCAAGCATCTAATGAAAACACAGGCCTGGTCATTTCTGTGATTGTTTTATTACTCAAAATGCACACATTGGCCATGCAAAGCATTCAGGCAGCAGGGAAAAGGAAACAGCGAGGACTAGAAGATATCGTTTTCTTCCCCAACTTGGGTCACCTCCAAAACTTCTTGTCTGGACCTCAAGATATGTCCCTTTCATGGCGTAGCTGCCCATCTGCCTCTGTCTCGCTGTATTGCGTGCACTTTTCTTCCCTCTGGTTTTTTCTAGATCATGCACAGCTCATCGTGGGGATTTCTCTTATTTATTGTGGCTCAATAGTTTAAACAGCTGCAAGCATTTTAAACTATGAGCTGCCTCTCCTTACATAAGACTAGAACTCCTCAGTGAAAGTCAGTAATTTCTATTTGTGAAGCATTTCATGTTAGCTTGTCTGGGGGTCGGGACTTGTCTCTGGGTAGTGCTGCAGGTCTGTGTTGTCACCAGACACCCCTGCCACCAGGAGTTGCTTCGAGATCGCCCTGGGTGCAGTCGCGCAAAGTCCTGGAGGTCTAACAAGATGGAGCAGCTCTGCTGCCCCTCCTGCAGGACCCCCGCCTTGGAAGACTCACATCCAGCTTCCCCTGAGGGCATTCAGCTCACGGGCCCAGTGCCACTTCCTACCTTCTCCTCCTTTGGTCCATCACCAGCGCTCAGCACCTGTCAGGTGATTTGAGCTTACTTAATGAGTCATAGGTAAATAAATGGAGTTCAATGTATTTATAGAAAATGCATCAAAAAGGAGATAAAGATTTGCAAGTCCCAAAATGCTAAAACCTATTTCTTCAAATACTGACTTTAAATCCTGTAAGACTTCTTAAATTCCTAACATTAAAAAAAATAATATAGCAGTTTTCTAGCACTTCTAGGAGAAAAGTCTTCCCGAAATCTGCACTGAGAACATGTCACTGCATGAATAATAACAGACAAACAGCTCTGGGGAACCTTAATATCTTCAGCAGCCTTTTCTGCAGCCCCACGCACACGTATGCTGCCTTCCGCTGTGTGACACCCAACCCAGGGGACAATGTGTAATTAGAGCTCAGTGTGATCTTGCATCAGCCCCAGGTGGTCCCCATGAGGAGGACACACAGGAAGGCTGCTCCGGGTGACATCCGTGATGGCTAAATTGCCTTCACAGCACCCAAGGCATCCAGAAACCCTGCAGTTGGGTGTCTCTGGCAGCCTGCAATTTCTCACTTGTTTGTTTCCTCAGTAACCCAGGACAAGGAGACCACAGCTTGGAGCCTGTGCTCCTCCTCCTGCTGCCCCCATGATCACAGACTGCGTACTGTCATTCCTTGCTGTCCACACTGCCCGAGCTTTCTGGAGACACCATTCTTCCCCATGATGGCTATAAAGGACAGTCACCTGCAGAGATCAAGAAGCTCCCACTGCCAAACTGCACCCAGGACCGTGGCGCCAGGACCTCGGGCAGGGCTAAGAGTGAGGTGCTCCAGGCTCACTCACTCCCCGTGGCTGCAGGCTGCGGTGAAGGGAACTTTTGCAGGGCTGTGAGGAGCCGGCCAAAGCTGCCGGAGCTCTCCGCTGCAGCCTGCCACAGCACAGCAGGAAGAGTGCCACCCGGGCTCCATCTTGGGAGAAAATGCTGGAGCTTTCCTTCTAATGCTATCTTGTTATTTTGCAAATTTAATTTAATATATTTCAACAGGTCTTAAAGATCATTAAGTTGAATTATTAACTTGTCCTTTCATTCAACGTTTAACTAAACCAGCAAGTTTCACATGCCTAAGCCTTGTAAAAATACTTATTTGCACACTTAGGCTTTCTTTCTGCTTAACCAGTGTTCAGTTCACTGCCAAAAGAACATGAAATCACTTTGATTCACACTTACATGGGCCCCACTGCAAGCTGCGTCAGCTCCCGGCAAGCAATCAGGACAAGTTGTTTCGCGGGGCGCGATGTTCAACATTTTATTACTAAATAGGCTGCATTAGGTGCTTTTGCTACCCCATAGGCAAATGTGAGCATTCTGAGGATACTGTGGTAAAACAGGTTAAGCTGTGATGTTTGGCAGGCTAGGTGCACACCTAACCGCACTTCTGATTTATAATGAACTTATTGGGATTTAACTCCATCATAATCAAACAACCATCTGTATACTATGTTTGTAGAAGTTTTACAAAATGCATCGTTGTATTTAGGGTTTACAAGGGAATAGATGTAATATAGGACACATGATTTATAGGATTATTTTATAATATTCACCTGAAGGGTCAAATGGAAAAATGTGGGAGATCTGTCCACAACTAGAGACCCAAAAATCCAGCTGAGGGCCTGAATCTCATGACAAGGTTCAGTGCAGGTCCAGCTGAAGACCTAGAGCCCACGACAGTGTCTTCTCCAAGTCTCTCAAGGATCCCCACTGAGAAGGACAAGTGGTGATGGGTGGCAGAGGTGACAGCAAGGACAGCTCATGGCCTGAGCCTGCCGATTAGAATCTCCATCGCCTACGCTGCGGGGTTCGCTCTATGGCTGAGTTTCGAGCCCCTCATTTATGCCCCTCCCCCAGGTATCCTAGCACATCCGTGTGTGCCACCACTGTACTTACCAGATGGAGTAAGGACCCCCCAGACGACAGCAGAGTGTGCGGGTCTGCGCCCTCCTGCAGCAGCCGGAGCGCTGAAAAAGCAGAGAGAGAGAATAATGCACTGGGGGCAGCAGGTCTCTCCCACACCCAGCACCGAAGGGGCAGCGTCACACTAGTGCAGCACACGTGAAGAGCCA
Source organism: Ctenomys sociabilis (assembly GCA_004027165.1). Classification (NCBI taxonomy): domain Eukaryota; kingdom Metazoa; phylum Chordata; class Mammalia; order Rodentia; family Ctenomyidae; genus Ctenomys; species Ctenomys sociabilis. The sequence continues at coordinate 22,166 of PVKA01028040.1, forward strand.
CGCAGGCCAGAGACGAAGGACTCGTCGCCCTCGATCGGAGTTCACGCGTGCACAATGGCTAGCACTTTCTTCCACATTCAAACATAGTCCTTGGTTTGCATTATAGTTACCTGATGCACCTGTGCACATGAGGGAGAAAATGGAACAGCTTGTGTAGTGTTTCATTTTGAAACGTCAAGTTTATGTGTCCTGTGCAGACCACAACCCAAGAAATGAATAAAGACCAATTACTGAGCCCAGCTTATGTGGGCATTAGGTTGTGGAATTTTTGTTTTTCAAATCTATTGGGCCCTGTTGGCTTAAAACAATACAGTTCACACTTTGTGCATTGAACTTCCACTTGTGCCATAGCCTTTGGCAAGGAGTTGACGATTCTTGCCAACATAGAGGGACGAGCAGACACACTTAGCCAAAAAGGAGTGTCACGGAGATCAAAATGCACAATAAGTATGAGGATCAACTCTCTGCTGAAAGACACTCCACATTTACATGGGAACAGCAAAGGAGAATTCATTGGCACCATAACCGTACAGCCTGGGCAGTAAGAGCGGGGCTGTAGTGGAATGCCCCTGCTCCTTCCCAAGAGGAGCCCCACAGAAGGCTCCCCAGGCACTCCCAGGCACCCATGACACATAATGAGCATCTTTACCCAGCAATGTGCACTGGCATGTAAGATATATCACAGCCCTCCTTAGCTTCAGCTTTCCAAGCTGACATGCACCTGTGTCCAGAGTCTGGGCACCCCCTGCTACTGCAGGGTAAGGAGATGGTTGTACGTCCTGCCCTGTCTCTGCCTCTCCCCACACATCCCCAAACAGTGAATGCTCGTCCTCCTTCATGTACCAGGTACAGAGTGTTGGCACTCCCACGAAGACACTAGAGAGTTCAGTGCCTATTGGTCAACGGTTTCCAAAGACAGGAAATAGCACTGTTCTCCAACATGGAGTCTTTTGGCAAACAAAATTCACCTGGCACTAACTTCCCTGCAGTGCTTTGCAATCCACAAGGCCCTTGCCCAAGGGGCTCTCAAATGGACCTACAGTGAGAGAAACCATGTGTGTTGTGTTAAAATATTAATGAAACCCTGCTGAATATTGACAGAGTCCACAGCAGATGCATAAGATGACTTAAATGTGGCAGGTGCTAGTGATTCCTGCATTTTTCTTGCCTTAGATAGAGGCCTGTCAGCCCCAGGAAAGCCATCAAATGAGTAGGACTGGCTGTCCTTTCTGCAATGGGTATAGGGATCAGCCACCCCTTCTAAGGCAGCAGACTCACCCTGGGCCCCAGTAAGTGAAGGCTACCTCTAGCCTGCCCTAGAACACTACCCAGCTCATGAGAACACGGGCCTTGCTCTTGTTGGATACAGTGCCAGATGGTGTCTGCCCGATGGGCCCGTTGTTGAGCTTCTGTTCTGGCCATCACTGCAAGGGGCATGTTATTGTTTGGACACTGCTGGCGCCTTTCTCCTTTACTTTCCGTCAGCCTTGCCTCACGGCTCCTGACGCTCTGTGCCTAGGCCTGTGTCACGGCTGCATGGCTGCTGGACGGAGCACTCACATCGCCTCCAAGGAATGTCCTGATTTTCTGTAAGGCCAGCAGAGCCTGCTGATCTGCTCCACCCACGTCTGCTTTCCCGCACTTGCACTGGGCATCTGGAGCCTTTCTCCTCCTCTGGCTGAGGCCCTCTGCATCTCTCTGACCTGGGCAGGCATCTCCGGCTAGGCAGGACGCAGGTGCTTGAATTTTAGTGCATTCCCCTACTCTGTCTTCTTGAGGGTTAAATTTTTCAATGCAATTCTTAACAAAGAAGGAACAATGGCCTCGCATTTTGCTGCCTGTCTGCAATGTGTATTAGGGTTATTTTGTTCCTTTGTGCCTCTATTTCTGTCTCTTTTGTGCAAATGGCTATATATATGTGTGTGTGTGTGTGTGTGTGTGTAATTTTAACATTCTTGCATCTATCTTCTTGCATTGTTATTCTCATAGTTTTCATCTGGGTTCAATTAGTATCTTAATTTATATCAAGCTATGTCAGATAAATGCCAAGTAAACTTGAATAGTGTGCAAACGCTTTGCCCTGTTCGTCTTTCCAACTCTGGGCTGCCGTATTCACCCAGATTACATCTTTGTGTGCTCTTTAACATAGTCTTTTATTTATTTATTTCTATGAACATCTTTTAAAGGTAACAGGATGAGACTAGAGTACCAAGAAACGAGGCACACTGTCTTTCCTGTTTACCTGTGAGTTTCACTTTCAATTGACTTAATTTATCATGAATTCAAGTTACCATGCAGGGTTTACTTCTCCCTGCAAGATTCCCTGGAGCCACAGATGCGCTCCACTGTGGCGTGTCAAGAGTGTAAGGGTTCCCGCCCCATCCAGGAGGGCGCCTTCTCTAGGCAGAGGGTTCTCGGAGGCCAGTGTGTCCCTGGGGCTCCCTGGATTGGCGTCCCCCTGCCCGCCCCCACAGGGTTAGGGGCGCTAAGGCAGGCAGGGATCTCCTGGAGGACCTGGGCCCTGCTGAATCGCTCGTCCTGGTGATTCGGAGGCCCTTGTCCTCCACTTTCCACAGCTGTGCTGTGCAGTGCTAGGGGTGGGCTGTCCTGGCTCATCCTGCTTGGAGTCTGGAAGTCTTTTAGATGGGCAAACATTTCCCGCCCACTTCGGGGCGCTTCCAGCCATTAGTTCTGCCGACGCTCCCCTGGCTCCCTTCTCGGCCCCTCTCCTGGGGTTTCCGAAGCTCCAACGCTCTTTGGAGCCCCGCCTATAACACTGTATTCCCCACCACACGCAGGCAGAGCGCTCTGCACGGGGGCCTGCGGGGGTCAGGTCTCTACTGTGCAGATGGCCCTCCGCGGTTCGCAGAGGGAACTCCCAGCTCTCGCGGCGGATCTGTGTGCGTATGGAGCCTCCTTGTCACGTGCTCCGAGAGCCCTCCTTGTGCACGTCTTTCTGTGGCTGCGCTGCCTTCCTGGCCACAATCAGTGTCCGCCCCAGCTGAGATGTGGGTCTCCCGAGAATCTGCGGAGCATGCAGGCAGGCAGATCCGCACACGCCAAAGACTTCTGCATTTGAGGACCACGAACATCACGATGTATGGTGTCCCAGGACCGCGGTTAGGGTGGGTCTTCTGGGAGTGTTTTGGGCAGGGGCTTGTTTGTCGCAGTTGTCATGGGGACATGGGAAGAAGCACCGTTTGCTGCTTGCTGTTTACTGCACGTGCTCCAGGGAAGCCCAGAAGCGAGCTGCTTAGCAGTCCGACACAGAGAAGCAATCCCCAAGGGGGAGTTCCCGGGAGCTGCCAGACAGATGAACCCGGACACATGCCCGGGGGTGGGTGGAGAACCCAGGCCTGGTCTTTGCCCTCCGGGATGGAGAGGCTATGGGCTCCCAAGGACCTGTGGTGCTGACCACAGCAGGAGGAGGGGACCGAGACAGGTGCACCGAGGAGCTTGGCAAAGGCGCTGTGTACCAGCAGAGCCAACCACCACGCAAGCAAGAGCTCACAGATTAGTCCAAGCCGTCAGGGCACTCCAGTGACCTGGAAATTTTCAAAGGCTTGGCCTAGTCTCTTCCCTTTTTCAGAGGGAAAGGTCGTGGTGGGCTTCCCACCCTGCCTGGAACCAGCTTCCTTCTCTGCGTCAGCCCTCAGAGGAGCTGGGTGAATGCTACCTATCACTGCTCCCGGATTTCCCAAATACTGTTTGCCACCTTTCTAAGGAACAGATTCCCAGGCCTTCCCTCTGTGGTCCCAGCAGAGGTCTCTGCCATGCACTTAAAAATATGACAGAAGGGTTCTGAAGAACATTTATTATATACTAAAAAAGAGTCAGCAAAGATTCTAGGTCAAATAACGTTAATGATAATAATGATCATTATTATTGTTAAAGTTTAGTTTTCTAAGGTTTTATAAAATAAAATGACATTTTTAAAGGCAGATATCAAACTTACCTGTTCCATGGAATTTCTCACAAACAAATTTGTGAGAAGTATTCTTCAGGGGAACCAGGAATGGTCTGCTCACTGAAACCAGACCTAAATCAACAGTGCTATAAATTTTCCAGAACAGATTCGCAGGGACAGTTTTATAGTGGCATAAATCTAACTCCACATCTCTCCAGAGCTTGATGTAGGAATAGTAAATCTAGAATTCACACATATAAGCGCAGGCTTCAGTTTGTATTTTCTCCCTGTACATAATTCTCTGCCAATTTGTGCTACATATATTTGAAATACTCTTTTTCTAAGCCATATTTTAGAAGCTACCTGGGTAAAAAAAAACAACAAAAAAAAAACAACTCACTTCACAAGTAAACAGAATGAGACACAGAGCTTACATGAGGACTCATCCAGAGCTCTACTTGCACCCCAGCATCTGCAGAGGTTATTAAATTGTGGATTGCAGGAATTAAAAGCACACAATGTCTGTGCGCACACACACCTGGAAGGGGTAAGGGAGAAACAAACCCCTGAGCACCGATGTCACTAGTCAGTGCCAAGGGACAAACTGGCAGCGAGGCTGTGGCTGCATCCTCGTGGCGCATGCGGAGCTCTGCGTCCCCTGGGCCTCACGTGTCCGGCAGCGACAGTGAGACCATGATGTTGGTCCTGGATGGATGCTCCATGTGCTGGGGACACTACCTCCTTGCTAATTTTGGGGGCGGTAAGCAGGTGACAGACAATTTCTGAATGAAAGAAACAGCTTTTGTGAGCTGGGTGAGGTCCAGGGCTTCAGCCATGCGAGGCGACAGAGCAGCCCCAAGGGACTGACAGGCAGCACCGCAGGGGGCTGCGGCTTACTCAGCACAGCACTTCAGGGAAGCTTTTACAGTAAAACCATGAATATAATTTGTTTGTTAATCTTCTGTATTTCCGCTTTTATTTATTTTCTTTTTGGAAAGATGTATATGTCTGGTCATGGAATTTAATCCATCCTCCAGTTTCACCATGCACCATTTACTTTAGGTAACTGTGCCATCCTTCCACCAGCAGGCTTTAGTTGCTCGAAGACTTCTGGTCCTGGTGTGGTCTGTTTTTCTGATGGGGATCTGGACGACACACATGACTGCAAGGCTTCCCAGCCCATCAGAACAAGGTGTGGCCACCTCGTGATCACCTATGGATGCACTTAGATGGGCTGGAAACAGCACGTCCAGTCTCATCTCTTACACTAAGAGGAAACATCTGTCGTAGTTACCTTTGCTGTTCCTGAGACAACGTGCCCACCCCTCGGCGAAGTAAAGGAGGAGGCTTGTTGAGCTCACGGTCTGTAGAGGTGGCAGTCTACAGTCAGTTGGCTCCAGGGAAGAGTGACCTGGCAGAGGGGCATCACAGAGGAGAAACAGTTCATGTGGGCAGAGGGCAGCGCAGTTGTGATGAAGCCAAGCAGCAAGCAACGAGGCATAAGCAGCGACCCATCCTGTCCCTCACATCCCATCCCGCTAACCACTCTTTGGGTGTGCAGCACTCGCACCCGGGGCGGGGCAGGTGTAGTCCTGGCACCGCGCCTGACCAGTCTCGGCATCACATCCTTGATCCCAGCACCACACAGCCGCGTCCCAGCTGCCTCTGAAGCGCACCTCTGACTGCACACGGCTTCTAGGAGACATCCAGGCACAGCCATAACAGCATCTGCCCCACACCCATGCCGAGAACCTTATCCTTCTGCTCTGCAAAAGGACTGAGTGCATTCTCAGAACACCACTGACTGCACCCATGGGGGCTAGCACACCCCAGTCTCCCTCAGTGATTTTCCTAGCTGAGAATGTAGAGTTGGGATGAAACATTAGCTGTTTAGTTATGGACATGGGGCACGGAGAGTGACCAGTGCTACTTACTGATTTTCATTATAGCTGAGTGCATGTGAGAGACCAATCTACAGGGCAAAAGAAGAAGCGGGAAATGGACTAAGGGGCTCACACCCCAGAAGGAAAGGAGCACAGTGTGCCTGCCTGTCTTTCAGACCCTGGGTTTCATCTACAGTCACATGGCAAACTTCACTGCATGCCCTCCACCTAAATTTTGTAAATACAGTCCTGTTTCCAATCATGTGCCTTTTCTTAAGCACCAGTTGGCTTATATTTCTTTGAATTAAACCCTCCCGGGCTCAGACAGGGCACTTGCAGGTGATCAGACAACCACATCATTTGTCTGCAGCAGGAAAACATGGCTTGCAGAGAAGACACTGTAATTACAGCCAAAAACCAGATGCACTCGAGACAGTAAGAGAGGGAACGGGCTGCAGAGTAGCCCACATGGTCCCTCAGTCGACAGGGGGCTCTGGTCCAGGGGCCATGGATGAGCTCCCAGTGAGGGCAGGTTTCTGTGGCTATAAGCCAGAGGCTCCCAAAAGAGGCTAAAAGTGACATGCATTTTGTTCTCTCCTGTGGGATCTGAGAGGGCTCTCCTCACCTAGGCCCTTCAAGGTCGTCTAGGTGGCACCCCTGGTCAGGTGGTGGCCACTCTGACCAGTTCTTCAGTCACAGCTCCAGTGTCTTGACAGGCTCAGCAGCTGGAGGTTCTGGGTCCTGTGAGCCCCAGCCACCCTCTATGTACACAGTCTCGCAGGTAAAGTGGCTTCAGATAGCCGGACATCTGCCACAGCAGCTGAAAGCTCCACCCCAGCCCGGCAGAGCCAGGTCCAAGGTGACAGCATCTGTGGGCTCCATTCTACCTCTCCTAAGGATCACAATGGTTTGGCCCCAGTTCCAGGGGAGAGAAGGTAGACTCTGAGGCTTCCTGGAAGGGGGGCCAGAGCACAGGTGACAGGTTCGCACATACCTCCCTGGATGCTATTTTTGAGAACTCAGGACTGTGACCTGCGACCTGGGCTTGGAAGGTCCCATGCCTCAGGCCTTCACATTCCTGGGGCTACTGTGGTCAGGCACATCCAGATGACCTGTGACCTTCCCACAGTGACCAGAATACAGAGAGATGGGCTCCTGGTGCCTGTAGCAGACGTGCAACAACCTCCAGCACTTCACAGTTTTGAGAGCTACTTGTCCTATACCTTGACATATTTTATACCAACCACTTTGTCTTTTATTTAAATAAAAATTACAATAAAATCTAAAAGGGTACTTTTTGTTTAAAAGGGTAATTTTATTAACAGAAACTCCATCAAGCAGATTTTGGAATGTATGAACGTTGTGGCATATCGGCCACTGACATGTATGAAAGTAACTCTTAAGCCCACCGTGGTGATCCACACCTGGACGTCCGGCGCTCTGGGTGGCAGAAGCAGTGTCACACCACTTGTCATCCTTTCATTTCTGGATGGAGGTTCTTTCTGGAATCTCAGGGTTGTTCTAATTTGCATTTCACTGACAGTCAACTGCTTTCGAGTCTGATCCTGTGTGAACCACATGCCACACTGATGGATGGCAAGTGGCCCGCTTACTCTCCACAGGGCTGAGGACATTTCTGCTCCTTGAAAGTCAAGGGACTGTGACAAATGTCATTCTTTAGAAAGGAGGTGCCAATGAGACGTCTCCCTGGTGTCCAAATCTGAATTAGTTTAAGTACCCTGAATGTTGAAATTAGACTCAGGATGTATTAACTATAAAGAAAAGATTGAAAAACTCAGAATAAATCATCTAGGTTTTTAAGGAGATTTCAAAATATTACTGAAAGTGATACCTTTCCATCAACCTG
>PVKA01028041.1:0-29837 GCA_004027165.1 Ctenomys sociabilis
TTCCTGCCTCGTGTTCCTTTGGTTAGACTTCCTGTCACGTGCTCCTTTAGTTGATCACCTGAGTATTGTTAGCCTATAGCATTACCCTAATATACCTACGTCATTAGTGACGTTGACTTCCCTTCCCTCTGCTATATAAGCTGTATCGCTTCCTTGAATAAACAAGACTTGATCAGAATCCTGTCTTGTCTCCATTTCTCACGCACCTGTTCTTTGTCTTCGTCAGTCCCCTCTCCTCCCCTAGGTGACCTGCGTTGACTGACCCACTGGACGGGACAAGAAAATATACATCAGCATGAGTTTTTAAAATTGTGCAGTGTAAAACTCTGGACCAAGACAGGCAATCCTATTTTTTTCTTTTCTTTATTTTTTTTTTCAATTTTTAAAATTGTATGTTTGTTTGTTTATTTATTTAGTACAGGGTCTCATTATGCAGCTCGGACCCATAGCAGTCCTCCTGTCTCAAGCACCCCAGGGCTGGGATTAGCGCAGTGTGCCACCAGCACGGCACAGCCCGGGTTCCAGTGCCAGCACCGCGTGCTGAGCTGGGAGTGAATCCCAGGCCTTGCGCTCGCCAAGCAAGACTGCCGAGCTATCCCCGTCCTGTTTGTCTTTTATTTAGGAAAAATGCAACTCAATATAAAAATCCTGGGAAGGGTTTGGAAATTAGAGTTGAGTGATAGCAGAGATACTAAAATTGGGAGAAAACCGACAGCGTATTTGAGAGAGAAAAATGAAATGCCCTGTTCAAGAAATTGGGCAATATTTTTTGTTGTTGTTTTTTGTTTTGGAAGAAATTAGAGAATATTGCAAAGTCACCTCGAGAGCAACATGCCTGTTGGCCATTTTGGCATTCAAATAGACAAGAACATGTGAGGAGCCACAGAACATACACATAAAATGCTTCACTGTTTCCTGAGAACATCTCAGCTGGTAACAGCTTTTCTTCTGGGAAAAGATGCACAGCACAACAGCACAGACAACACTATGCCTACGATTAGCAGAATACTGTTACAGAGACATGTGGGAAAATCAGGACCTAATTGGCAGAAGCGATTGTGCATTCCATTCAAGTCCTTAAATTTTAGGAGGGCTGACTGTAATACAGGGCTGTCAAGAAATTTGCTCAAGTTAAATTAAACCAAAAGGCAGGTCTACTAATTTCTAGTGACATAACCTTCCAAACTATAGATGGTAGACGTTTATCATGCTTTAGACTTTCAATTTCAGTACCAGTATAGGAGTGAAGGACAAAGGCAGCTTCCCAGAGAGGAAGTGCAGACTGGTGGCCAGCAGAATGTGGGGTTTGCAGCAGTGCTACATGGTTGATCGCATATGGATACTTCCACTGATAAAAGTTATAATACTTAGACACAACGGGTTCCATTGTTTGACTTCTGTTTAAAAACAGAAGAAAATGTTCAAGTGCAAACACAAGCCAGTGGAACACACTCCCAACCTGTTAGAAGTCTAACACAACACGTTTGTGTTCTTGAAATTAGCAGGATGAATTCTAGGAACAAGAGAGCTTAAGAGTAGGAAATACTTATTGAGAGGAAAAATATAGTTCCTAAGAGAAAGGAGTTGCTGAGGACCCCACTTCTCAGGGAACATTTTACAGAGCACAATCACCCTGGTACATCATATGTCGCAGCTCTGATGAACCAATAAAATAAGAAGTATAGTAGCTTAGGTAATGTTGAGCCAACTGGGAACAATAACAAATAACTTTTTAGGAAGTGATGATTTCAAGGGTCTCAGTGACCTGCCAAGGGACTGATGTCTAGCTAGACTTCACTAGACCAGGTGCTACTACTAATCTCTGGCCTGGTCATGCCATCTTTGAGGCCTGGTTTTCAACAGATGCGCCTGAAATCGCAGATCATGGTTGACTCTCTAGAGGGTCTAGCCCTATGTGATGGCCTATAATATTTCTGCCTAGCTCAGTTCTCTATAATACTAGTATTCTTCCTGTTAAGGCTGATATTGTGTCAATCTGAGAAGTTTAGAGGGTTAATTAAGTGACTCTGCAGGGGGCCAGGTCCTCTCACTTTGTAAACATCCTCAGCCTGTGGGAGAGGAGCACATAAGATGCTGTGGGCAGAAGCCTGCATACAGTGTAAAGGAGGAAGCAAGGCTTGTTTCTCCCCTTTGTTTTGCTCCTGATGCTTTTGCTTTCTTCTGTTGTCTTGTTTTCTCCTGTTGCCTGTGTCCCCCCAATGGACTGTCACCTCCACAATCTGTGAGCTAAATAAACCTTTCCTTCTTTAACTTTGGGTGTGGAATATTTTGTCTCAGCAATGAGAGGAAAGTAAGCAAGAGACTCACTAAGACCTACACAGAAGAGAAAAGCATAGAGTTTAAGAAGCTAAAAGAAATAGAAGAACTCTATCATAGGTGAGTCCCTCAGTATTTAAAATGAAAGTCTTATAAGAGAATTATAGAAATGATGAGAACCACAGTCAGCATATTAAACACTATAGAAATTCCCCACTACTAAATAGAGAAATTCCCAAGTGAACAATAGCTGCCAGACACTCAGAGCAGAACCTTGTGTGTCTAGTAAATGTAAGGGAAAGACCAAGGAGTGATTTAGCTTTAAAACAAAGATTCACTAAGTAAGACTATGAACTTTCTGGTTTTTTTTTTAATTATTTAAAGTTATTCCATAACTCTGCTGATTTTAAACAGCAGAGAAAAGATCCCACACCTGATGGACTATCAGAAGCAGAACCCCGGGGGCCAGGAAGATGGCTCAGTAGAATAAGTGCTTCCCTGGCAAGTGCAAGGGTCTGAGTTCAATCCCTGGTTCTGCCAAAAAACGAAAGAAAAAAAGAAGCAGAACACCCAGGAGATTTGGGCCTGAACATGTGAAAATATATTTTGCCTGAATCTTCCGCTGATCACATGTAGTCACTGTGGATATACTCTGTGGAAAATCAAAAATTACTTTTAAACACATTCAGAAATATAAAACAACACAGAGCTGATACAATGTGTGGTTTATGATATCCAGTTTTTGTCAAACCTTATTAGATGTGCAAAGACAGAAAAAAAAAGTATAATCTAGTTTTATATCTTCTGGAGGTAGATGTTTATCTAGGATTCTTAAAGAGTCCTACATCAATAAAATAATTAGAGAATATAAGTTCAAATCACTTCATTGGAAAGGAAAGATAAATAGGGAACAAAATCGCTTTGTTGGCAAAAGGAAGAGAAATAAGTAGATTGATAGTCACCTATTGAAATAGGGTAGAGAGTCTTGGGCTGGTACTGGAGTGGGGGTTCTTGGATGCTGGCCCCTTTTTATTACCTGGAAAGAAAGGGTCTCCCTCCAAGGAGAATTGTTAAGAATTGGCTATTTGGGGCTCTGAGATCCCCAATCTGACCATTTGTCTGTTCCATTGTGCATTCTGGAATAAGCACTTCTTTTGTTTCTTCCTGCCATTCAGCCACTTATCTTGTAAGTTTTACAACAGACTTGCATTCAGGGCTAAGCTAGCAGAAAGTCATACATGTGCATTTTAGGGTATGAATATGGTAAGAGAAAGAAAAACAAGCCACCCTGGGAAACCCCCTACCAAGGGCTCGGCGCCAGCACTCTGCCAGGCAGATGATGTTGTGCTCTGATTTTGTTCTACCTTTTAACCACAAGGCCACAGAAGCTTCTGCGTCTTCCTGTGCGACCCTCCTCCTTTCCTGTGCCAGCAACACCCCAATGTGGTTAGCAAGCAGCTTTGCTCCACTCTGTCATCTTATCATACAGCAGCCATGGCCAACCAGATGTTCAAAGTTGTAAACCTGTCGCCTTTGAGCAGCTGCCTTTGTTCTGCTTGTCCTTTCCAGCCACACGTTTATTATAACAGCTCTCCTAACCCAGACTCACAATTGGGAGTGCATATTTCCTCTGGGCCAGCCAGCTAATAAAGCTAGCTCTCCCCAATGTCAACGTGTGTCCTTCTTAAAATTGTTATAACAATACAGATGTGTGAGAGTCTAGGTGTTAGTGCATGTTTGTATACTAAGTGAAGTTTATAAATAACATAGCCCCTTCCCTACTTTGCTTCCTTTTGGGCTTAACTGGAGTTGAAAGGAGAAGGGAATGGAACCTTGGCATGAAGTGAGCCAGGCCCCCGGGCCCTAAGGGCTCTGCTTTGCTTAGCAAAGTCTAACAGGGGTTTAATTCTTTATCAGAAACCTCACTGAGGCCCTTTAACTTTATCAACTTGTCCCCCAGATTCCCTACACTCAAGTCTGGAAAATATGGCAAGAAGAGGAAACGTACACCCAGGTGGCCAGAGAACAGTTCTGTCAAAGACACTTGAGTGTATCTGTATGTTCAAAGAATTAGAGAAAGGTATTTTCAGACATTTAAAAATTGGTCTAGGGCTGAGGAGATACAGTCTAAGCACCTGCCTGGCAAGTGTAAAGACCCAGGTTTGAGTCCCAGCAGCAGATGTCATGCAGGCCCAAAATCCTAGATAGGCCATGCCTGCCACCAGCCAAAGCCTGGTATGGTGATGCACACCTGTAATCCAGTCACTGGGCAGGCTGAGAGAGGAGGATCACTGTAAATCTGAGCTGTGTAGTTGACACCGTGCCAAATAAATAAATAAATAAATAATTTTTTAAAAAATAAAAATTGGCTTACAAAGTAGAGCTGATATCTCAACAAACTGTAATTGCTAAAAATAGAAATTTTAAAATATAAAACTGAAATCAAGAATTAACTAAAGCAAATCAACATCACAGTGAAAGTGGCAGAAGAAATTATTAGAAAAAGTTGTAGAAAAGTCCAAAGAAATTACCCAATTCTATAAACAGAGGAAAAAAATATTGAAGAAAACTAAATAGAATCTCAAGCTTTAGGGAAGTGTCAAGTCAAACATGTAGAGTTCCAAATGGAGTGGAACACAGATGTATTTGAGAAAACTAATGGTGAAACACTTCAAAGTTAACATCAAGATTCAAGAAGCTACAGATAAATATATAAATAAATCTAAATATAACCATTTTGAAGTCAAACCACTCAAAACTAAAAATAGAGGGAAAATTGTTGAAAAGTTGTCAGACAAAAATGAGGTAAGACATGTTGAATGCTACAATTAGTAACTTACTTATCATATTAAGGGTCAAAAGATACATTTAAATATTTTAAGAATCTTCTTTCAGTACATTCTTCTTTAAAAATTTAAAGAAGAAAAGGAGGTTTCAGATACATTCATGATGAAAAAATTTATCTCCAATGGATCTAGTCTATGAAAAATACTTAAAATTATTCAGGCTGAAGAAAAATTGTTACAAATATTTTACAAAATACTGAATATGTGGGCAAGCATAGAACCATATACATGTATTTCTTTTTTCTTTTGATCCCTTTAAAAGACAAATAATTTTTTGAAACCAGAATTAGAAGTCTGAGTTTGCGAGTCACTGTAGAACAGCAGTAAACAATATTCCAAGGTTTTAAATATATTACCTAAGACAAACCTAATTAACACTAAGTTTGTGATTATGTTGAATATTTATATATAAGTCTCCAGAGTGGAGGTCAGCACCATTGTCTGTATATTTTTTAGACTCTGTACATAATTATGGTGGATATCATAGGTACTCAACTCTTCCCTTCTAGTAGAAAAGTAATCATAGATTATATGCATAAGTATAGTATTGCCTTGGGTCAGTACAAAAAATTGGGCCAGTACAAATTTTGACTCATGGACTAAGTTGGCCCTGCTTCCTGCTAGAGAAGTCCCTAAATATTCCCAAGCATTCTAGCATACTGTGAGGCATAGGTGATAAGATCATAAATTCAAGCTTAGCCAGTAACTTAGCCAGTTAGCAAGTGCTTGTTTCAAACCACGAGATAAAGAAGGGTCGGGAGTATGGCTTCATGTAAAGCCTCTGGGTGAAATCCCCTGTACAATGATAATCATTGTCATCATCATCAAGAGATAAACTAAAAAGCAAATAAAAAATAAATGGAATACTTAAAAAGTAAAAGAATAATATGAAGACAGAAAAGGACGAGTAGAAAAATAGAAAAAAACAAAAACAGATTAAACATCACTAATTACATTAAATGAAAATGGATTAAATTGAGATATGCATTTTCCTACATGTGCCAGATGAAAAAGTGAAACTAAATATCTGACATTCAGAAAATGTCATCACTCATTAAAAGTAATAAAAGAATGATATAAGATTTACCATAAAAATAATGAGAAAACTAGAAGGGATATTTTCAATTCAGACAAAATAACCCTGAAAATATTTTATCTATTTATGCACTAATTAGATAAACTACCTCTTACAATACCAGTAAAATAATCAATGCATCAAAAATTATTGCATGTTTTAGTAATCTTAAACATACTGACTTGGCTTCAGGACACAAAGAAATGATAGGTGTGTGGAGAGAGTATAGAATCTACCATCTTAAAGTGTGATTTTCATATACTTCTCAGTTACTGATTACCATGGCAGCTAGAAAAGTACATGTGAAAATATACAGCACCCAGTGGCACTATCAGCCCCATTAAAGTAATAAATGTTAATAGAAATCTGTAGCCAACTGTCGTGCAGCACATGTTTTTCTTCAATTTTATTTGGAACATTCAGCAACACAGATCACGTGCTGGGCTGTGAACAAATTTTAATAAACTCAAAATGACCGAAATTTTACAAAGTTGTTCTTTAAGTACAAGAGAAGAAAACTACAAAAATATATAATATCTAGTAAAGCCCTAAAGATATATGTAAAATAAGTATGCTACATTGCTCAAGGAAAAAAATAGCAATATAAATTAAAACATTAATGTGAACTGAATTATATCAAAAACAAAAAAAAGTGTAAAATTTTGGCAAACCATAAGATTCTCACTTTACAATGTTTCATTTATAAAACAAAAAAGCCTAAAATCGATATCCACCTTACGAAAATAGAAAATGAAAAAAAAAAAATTAACATACTGTGAAGTTCTGAAAAAGCCACTTTGCAAAGTGCTGGCTTTCTCCTTTTCTGCCTTTGTTTCTGCAACAGACCTGTTTAGGCTGAGACCGGAGCTCTGTCATACTGTCTACAGGCAGCGTTTCAGTCGGCTGTGCGTCAAGGCCTGTTCTGTAAACTGTGAGCAAGCGCCCAGAGCGAAGTTCAGGGGGAGAGCCCAGGGCTAAGACGCCCCCTTTCTATTTTCTTCCCTCTGCAGTTTCCCCATGTTCTTTATTTCCATGGTTCCCTTTCCCTCGTCCTTTGGCTGGAAAGATCGATTAGGTTGGCTTGGCTTTGGGGCCTCTCAGTCACTCTCGCTGCGGCACCATCAGCACCAGCGGGCCTGCCGGAGGGCAACAGGAACCCCCTCTCCTGTTCCTCCGACCAGAATTAACGCGAGCGCAGAGTATACAGCTCTGCACCAGTGCTGAGGCTGGATCATAGCACAAAACGTGTGCTAGTGCTGTACAATGGGAATTATAAATAATTGAAAACATAGAACTGAGATTAGAAATAATCTTCCAAAACAACAATTAGAGCAATTCAATTTTGAATTCCCCCTATTTGTCCAGGGAAGGGGTGTTTGTGTGTGTGTGGTATAGAGTCTCACTATGCAACTCTGACTCTTAGTTCAGCCTCTGCAGTGCTGGGATTACAGGCATGCACCACCACGCCCAGCCTCAGTCACCTGCTCAGGGCACCCGAGGATAGGGCTGGTGCATCATGTGAGGCCAGGGATCGAACCCCGGTCCCTGTGATTGCCTAAGCAGGTGCTTAGTCCGCTGAGCTATCTGCCTAGCCTCTCGGGGAAGCTTTTTGTCAACTTCTTTTCCTTCTCCATTTTCCTTCTCCATCTTTAGATAATTTGTCTTCTCTAATTAAAAAAGTCAAATTTCATCATTTTAATGCAGCTATTAATATATCATGTTTTTATTGTGATCATTTTTTGATGTAAGTTTTATTTATTTATTTTTTTTTTTTTGCGGAACAGGGGATTTGAACTCAGGCCATTGCACTTGCCAGGGAAGTGCTTATTCCCTGAGCCATCTCCCTGGCACTTGTGATCATTTTTTGCTGCACATTTTCTTGTCATTCAAAGTTAATTCACATTCCGCCCCTCCCTCGCCCTCCGCACCCCACCCCACCCCCGCGGAAGCAGTGATTGAACTCAGGACCTTGCAATTGCTGGGGAAGCACTTGGTCTATACTGAGCTATCTCCCTGATCCCACATTTTCTTTTTTTTTTTTTTAACATGAATTTAATTTTCTTTTTTTTTTTTTCTGAGGGCAGGGCTGGCATGGCATGTGGTACCGGGGATTGAGTCATGGTCCCCTGCACCTGTTAAAGCTTGCCTAAGCAGGCACTTTAGTCCACTAAGCTATCTCACTGGCCCCCACATGAACTGAATTTTAGTTGGTACTTGAAATGCCAAGAGGAGATAGCATCATGGTTATTACAAATAATTTTTTGTTGCTGTAGATATTGATTTCAGTTTTCACTCAGTTTAATAATATTGTAATAAAATTATATCTGTGGGGATTTTTAATGTTTGTAATGTTTTTACAGAGAGTCCTCAGGAAAAAAGTAAAATTTTCATAATAAAATAAAAGTTAATATTATTCTTACTTGTTTTGAAAATTATTAGCTACAATACTAAAATATCACTCTTCACCAGCAGTATCTGGTTACTTTAAGTGTCTTCTAGAGGCTGGGGGTTGTCTCAGTAGAATAAGTGCTTCTCTGGCAAACGCAAGAGTCTGAGTTCGATTACTGGTTCCGCCAAAGGAAAAAAAAAGTATCATCTAGTCTTTTCACTGCTGATGGCATCTCTTGCAAAACAATTACTAATGAAAGGAATCTTGGTAGTATGTATTACATGCTTTTTGATTACTAGCTAGGTTTCATTTCTGTAAAAGAAAATCTTCCTGTGTTACATGCCAGTCTTGAATTCCTAGGCTTAAGCAATTCTCTTGCCTCAAAGAGGCAAAGCTACATGTTTTTGTTTTTCTTTCTTTTCTTTAATGTACTTTGTCATTTCAGGGTTTCATTATGCAGCTCAGGCTCATGGTGATCCTCCTGCTTTCAGCTTCCTCAGCACTAGGGTTACAGGCCTGGGCCACTACGCCTGGACTCTGGCCCACTCAACCCACCCTGTGGGCAGGGCTAGCTTGGCATGTGGTGCTGGGGATCAAACCAGAGTCTCTGAGCACGCCTAAGCAGGTGCTTTAGTCCACTGAGCTATCTCGCTGGCCCCTAAGTTTCTTACTGTAATGTCTTTTGAAAATTATTGTAAGCCCTTTTACCATAGGAATGAGCTGATTATAGTTCTCTGGTGTTAAGCAGCAATATTTGCAATCATTTTAAAGGAATCAAGAGAATCAATATTTTTAAACTTATATATTCTTACTTTCAGCAATATTGTTCTCTTGACCATAAAAACCAGCTTTTTATAAGTCTAGTTGCTAAACATTAATTAGGCATACAGTAGAAACCAGACAGTTTACATATTTATATATACTATTTATTTAATTTTGTTAGTCCTGCTGAGGAGGTGCTATTGTTATTTAGTTTAGTTTAGAGACACTTGAAGAGTTTTTTTTGTTGTTGTTGTTTTTTTTTTTTTTTTTTTTTTTTTTGTGGAACTAGGGATTGAACTCAATCCCTTGCACTTGCCAGGGAAGCGCTTATTCCACTGAGCCATCTCCCCAGCCCCTAAAGAGAACTTTAGAGAGCATAAATTTCTGAAAGTCATACAGTTAATGATTTTAAGGTGGTTTTATACAGCAACAGAATGCATAGGACAGGGGTTTCAAAGTCAGACTATACCAATCCATGACCCATTAGGAACTAGATCGTACACCAGGCACCCAGCACTGGGCCATAAGTGAAGCTTCCTTTATGACTGCCCCCATCACTCCCATTCCCACCTGAGTGCCTCTTCATGTTGGATCACGGGTGAGAGAAGCTCACAGGTGTGAACCCCAGGTGAGGCAGCATTAGAATCTCACAAGCATGAACACCACTACTGAAAGTGCGTGTGTGAGAGGCCAGGGCTGCACTCTCCATGTGAGACGCTAGTGCCTGGTGATCAGAGAAGGAACTGAGGGATGGCGCTGAGACCTGACTACAGATCTAGATCAGCATTAACAGGGAGGTCACCTGGACAGAGACCATAATAAATCAGCTGTTTCCAGACTCATCAAAACCTTTGAGTCAATGTCAAGTTACAATTGAGCTGCTTATGCCAGGCTTTATGGTGGCAAGTGAGTAGACGTATTCCAGTTTTACAGCTACCTGTTGTACAAGGCTTACATCAGAATATGATACTTCCTGCACTTCATGTGTGGCCAGTTAAGTACTTTATTCACCGCTCTGCCCCTGCACTGAGCACTGCACACTTACCTCTGTCAGTTTTAGGAAGCCTACACTAACTCTAGCCAAAAATGAGTGAAAAAACAAACACCACTGAAGAACCTTTATGAGAAGGAGAAAACCTACTTATGACGCATCAGAAGACAGCCAGCAAAAAGAAAAGGGCACTTAAAACACACCGCGCAATGAATTACATGTCCATTGCTGTGGATGAAGCACCCGCGTGCGTGCTTTTTCCTACCAGCTTTGTGGAGTACATGGTGGCCAGCTGGCCAGTGAAACCAGGCAACTTTGAAGCCACTCACTACCTGGGGTTCAAGTACCCTCCCCATAGAGGAAAATAATATGGGGTTTTGCAAAAGAAAAAAAAAATGTGACAATGAATAAAAGGAGTAATTATTGACTCTTTTTTAATTGTATGTATTTGGTATAGAGCCTCATCATGCAGCTTGGACTCAGAGCGATCCTCCTGTTTTCAGCCTCCCCAGCACTGGGATCACAGCTGTGAGCCACCACGCCCCCTGGGGCTCAGTGGCCGGTTCAGCACTCCCGCCCAGGGGTTGGCTGGCGCAGTCCCTGCACTTGCCTAGCCAAGCACTTAGTCTTGCTGAGCTATCTCGCCAACCCAAGAAGTAATTATTAAAGGCTTCCAGTTTATCAAATGTGTCTTCACTAAGAGAATCATTCTTAATGGTCCACCAAATTCCTAAAGCTAATAAGTCCTTTAGTATTGAGGACCTGATCTTGACTGCTGATAAGGACATTTGTCCTGAACTTTTAGGAGAGGCTAAAGGTCAAAAGTGGCCCATGTTCCTCTGTTGTCAAGCATCATAATGAAATGAGCTGATGAAATATAGTGACAACGGAGGCCGGCTCATCATCCCTGATGACCAAGGAGCAAGGCCTTTCTTGTGTGATGTTTTCAGAGGATGTGTATGAGGACAGGTTCTATGTACTTTCGCAGCAAACCGAAAACCACAGCTGCAGAATTACAAGTTCTTAAAAGCCTGCACATCAAGAAAACTGAACTGACCATTGTGCCAGTGTTTGAGCAGATGGAGAGCTGGCCTGAGAGCCTGACTTAATCAGTCCAGTTGTTGTACAAAAGACAGAGTAGTTTCAACAATAGAAATGCATTCCTCATGGTTCCGAAGCCTGGGTAGTCCAAAATCACAATGCTGGTTCATTTCCTTCGAAGGTTGGTCTTGTTCATTTTCGACTGCAGTTTTTATACTGTCACATACGAGGAGGAAAAGAGAACACACCAGTCTCTCTTCTTCACTACCCTAGAAGGGCATTCACACCATTGTAGGGGCTCCATCCTTGCTGAGCCACCAAAATCTAAACCTCTCCTAAAGGTACCACTTTCAAATATCATCAAATTGAGAATTAGAGCTTTAACATGAACTTGTGGGGCAGAGCACTACCAGTGAACAGGAAAATGAAAAGAAAGTTTATCTCTCAACAAAATCAATGAGCTGGAATTACAGCAAGTTTCAACATAATGAATATAAATCTTTAAGAGAGTTTGATGGAATAAAGGATGGGCCTTCTATGATCCTGCTGCCTACCTTGACTTCCCTTAGTGAGCTCAGGAAGTTACTTAGCTTCTCAATTTGTTTACAATTTTCCAATTATAAAAAGAAGTCTATAGGGCCTGCCAAATAGCTCAGCAGATTAAAGCGCCTGCAAGCAGGCGTAGGGGTGGGGTTCGATCCCCAGGCTTGCCTTGCTGGCCCTGCCCTTGGGATGCACTGAGAGGAAAACTGGAATTGAGACTGAGTGAGATGGTGTGCGCCTGTAATCCCAGCTCTTGGGAGGCTCTAAACAGGCATATCGCTAACAGTCTGATCTAGAAGTAGACCCTGAATACCCTGTATACCCTTCCATGAAATAAAAATAAAAAAGAAGTCTATAAAGATTTCCTTGGATTAAATGAGATTCTGGATGTGTCATAGTCACTTTCTCTTTGCGAAAGCAAAGTACTCAGCACCCACAACTCTCAGGAGAAAGAGTTTATTTGGCTACAGTTTGTAGTCAGGTGACTCTAAGGCAGGGTGGCATGGCAGAGGGAAGGAGTTCAAGGAAAGGTGGAAAGGTGGCAGGTAACAGATCAGAGAGGAGCGACAGTGATAGACCCTTTATGCTGCACCTCGGAACTGCCCGGTTGCACCCAGGCCTCACGTCTCCACATCACAATGAGCTATAAACTCACGCATGTGCTCATCCACTACACACACAATGCCCCAACATCCAATCTAGCCAAATAGCTCAGAGGATTAAAACGCCTATAAGCAGGGACAGGGGTTGGGGATTCAATCCCTGGGCCTGTCCTGCCAGCCCCGCCCCAGAGGCACACTGAGACAGCAAAGGAGACTGGGCATTGTGGTGCACTCCTGTAATCCCAGCTCTTGGGAGGCTGTAAACAGATGGATCACTGAGTCCAATCTAATAGTGAGACCCTGAACACCCTGTAGACCCTTCCCTAAAATTAAAAATTTTAAAAAATACAAATAAAAGATCCAATCTCCTCCTCAAAGGATGATCCTATTGGCTTCCAGGAGACATATAAACCACGGTGATTTGTAAGGGGCCCAAATAGCGCTTGGTACATAAGAGGTGTTCAACATGTAGTTTCTGCTTTCATGTTTGGTGTCTAAGACTTGGTGGACGGACAGTGTGTCGCATGACTTCAGGTGACTTGTTTAGGCTCTTGCAGTCTCGAGAGTCACTAAAGTTCTTAGTATTTGCTAACATGGGAAAAATAACCCAACACAGAACTTCTAACAAATGCTCATACATTGGAAATTTTCCATTGTAGACTAAATTGTTCTTTGGGAATCTCTGACAATTTCAAGTTCTCCAAAATTTCTGTACCTTTACTACATTTGTTGTGTGGATTCCTGAAATTATCTTAAATAATTTATTGAAAAAGAGAGCAAAGAATCTCAGACAGGTTATGAGATTGGATTTTGCTTCTCAAGAGGCTAAATACCTCTGTGCAAAGTGCCCTCTTGTCTCCTAAAATAACTACCTATAGTCTTCATTTCATTTATCCTTGTTATCAATAGATCTTCTCTTCAAAGTAGATATGAATAGTATGTTATTACTTGTAAGCCACACTGTTATGAGCACAAACCATATGATATAAAAACTTTTTTGGAAGTAATTTGTTTTGTAGGCACAATTTTTATTTGAGGAGATGCCCAGTGAACACATTACTATCCCTCAGCCCTATGTTTGCACATATTATTTGCCTCTGTGGATGGATCATAACTAATTGGATCATTCTCAGATAATCCTAACTTTTCAATTGGTATAATGAATGAAACTGCAATTTCCTTCTTTCACTAGAGATGGTGAAAATATTTGAGTAAACAGAAAAAAATGTTCATTTAAAATATTAATGCTACCTCTGAATTGCACAAAAAATTTATTATTTAAAATGGTTGGGCCTGGGGAGATAGCTGAGTGGTCTAAGTGCCTGTCTGGCAAGCGCAAGGACCTGAATTTGATCCATTCAGTCCCGGAACTGGGGTATGGTGGTGCACACGTGCAATCCTAGCACTGGGGAGGCTGACAGGAGGATCACTACAAGTCTGACCTGTGTAGTAAGACTCCTTATCAAATAAAAAAAATTTTTTTAAATGTTTCATAGTGCCTTTATTGAGTATTGATTAAAATTACTGCCTGCTTGGGTTTAACAATCCAGTATTCACTTAATTGAAATAATTGTGCTTATTCTTAGTTTGATTGTTTGGTATTTCTAATCCTACTGTGATGATGGGTTAATCATCTGTAGACATAACCCTCAATGACCTTTAACAAGACCTGAACCGTAATCTGTCAGAATTACTCCCTACATATAAATATTTCTTGTCTTTCTGTGGAACATTTATATAGCGATGAGATGTTAATAATAACTAAGAGAGTTGGAGGAGTTTTAGTATATTTTAGAGAGAACACTTGTTCAATGAAAGACTTAAGTTTTAAATTTGATATTCTGTTCAGGGACATCAACCCTCAGACATTTCTCTAAAAAAAAGCCATTTGGATAGCTTTTTATGTATTTGTTATAGGGTCTCACTACAAACTCGGACTCATACTGATCCTCCTGTTTTCAGCCTCCCCAGACTACAAGCATGCGCTGCCACGCCAGTCTTGGTAGCTGGCTCAGTACTCCAAGGACAGGTCAAACTGGCATGTGATGCCAGGGATTGAACCCGAGTCCCTGTGCTTGCCTAAGCAGGCGCTCAGTCCACTGAGCTATGTTGCCAATCCTTGGCTAGTTTCTTGAAATGTCAACTTTTCTGAAAAGAAACCATATTGATGCTGATGAGAGAAGAATGATTGCAATGTTCTTTTTCTTAAGACATATATTAAAGATGTAACGTTTATGAATTTTTTCACTTAACATTTCACAAAGGCCACTTTGTCTTCTCATGGACAGGGTAAGATTCCATGGCTCCAATGTGACTGATCATCATACTGCGCCCTTGCCATGCTAAGGACTTGTGCACCAGGGCCGAAGAAGGCTCTATCTGTAACACTGCCATGAATGTGCATAGATTTCATCCACTCGTAGCTCTTTTCATCTTGGTTTAATTTCATCCACAGCCAGGAAAGTGTAAGAATCTACATTAATCTACATCAATGCCTGTCACTGACTTCAAAGATTCTACTTCGTGCTCTATAATTCTACTTTGTTTGAATTTTAAAACCTCATTGACCACAAGAAAAAAATCAAACAAACAAACAAAAAACCTTATCTACTGGATGCCATTGCAAGAGTGATTGTTTTTTTCTCATAATCTTCATAATTTCCAAAAAGACATTTCAGTTACTTGGCTCTTCACTTTTCACTTATGTGTCTTGGATCTGGATAAGTATTTCCAAGACTTGGATTTCTTTGTTCTTTTCATGAGTCTTGAGATCAAATACCTTCAAAATACCTTCAACCTACGTCTGAATTGTAAGTGCATGTCTATGTTGAAATGTCCTTAATGACTTGTTTTGGCTCCTCAACAAAAAGTCATAAGCCTACATTCATGGTGTGGTTTGGAGGTTCATGCTGGAAATCCAAGAAGGTTAAGAAAGTCTTAATAGACACACAATGAGGCATCCCAGGGAAGGTAAGATGGCTCTTAGGCAGGTTCAAGAGTGATTTAAAAGAGCAAGGGAGGTGTTATGCTGGGTAGGTACTCGGGTTGCATGAGAACTGCTGTGTGTAGCCCAAGAATCCTGCATGCACCAGAGGAGTCTTAGGCTTTTTAAGCACCTTGCTCACATATGGGGAAGGAGAGGAAATAGAGGCCAGGGCTTATGTGTGGCAGCAGGCATCAAATGCTTTGATCCAACTCTTACAGTAATGCCATGCCAGAATGAACTCAAGCACACACCTGAACATATCCACCCGCACATCCGATGTTTGCCACATATCCCCATAAGATTCCTACGCATTGCAGGGACTTACCCCACTGTGTTTATTCTAGGCTTACAATTCCTTTCCTCTTGTATTTCTCCTCTGTTCTCATCTCCGAAGTCAGAGTCCTTGTGCCTCAGTCATTAAAAGTGCAGAATTCAGCTCTTTTTTATAATCAAAAATGAACTTAAAGATGTTCCATTATTTGGAAATTTACACTTATGCTATGCTATTCTAAAAGTTTGGTAATTCAGAAGAAGACAGCAATAAAGGATTAGTATCAGTAAGAATTTTTCATATCTCATGGTAGGCAGAAATGCTTATGTAAATTTAGACTTTAAAGACAATTTTATTTATTTTTGGCAAAACTGGGGATTGAACTCAGG
Organism: Ctenomys sociabilis; assembly: GCA_004027165.1. Taxonomy (NCBI): domain Eukaryota; kingdom Metazoa; phylum Chordata; class Mammalia; order Rodentia; family Ctenomyidae; genus Ctenomys; species Ctenomys sociabilis. The sequence continues at coordinate 16,173 of PVKA01028041.1, forward strand.
CCCTTGTGCTTGTCAGGGAAGCGCTTATCCCAGTGAGCCATCTCCCCAGTCCCAACAAGTATTTTTTAAATGAATGGCATTAATGTATTTGTCTGCCTTGGTTACATAAGATTATAAATAGAAATAATTTAGTAAGCAGACACATATACACATAGATACTTTCCAACAAATACCCACTGATGGCTTGATGATCTTGTTTTTCCTCTCATGCTAAATAAAGAAGTATTACACAAACTTGTCTTGGAGTCAGGAGATTCAGAAATGCTGATAATCATTCACCTTGGAAAGAAAAACTAGAAATACAGAAATATGCTTTCATTAAATGTTACCACTTCTATAGCACTCATAAAGTGGAGTTCTTGGAAAAATTTTACAAATTTTTCTCTTTTCTAGTTTAGCCTTTTTTATCCCGTTCAGATTGTGTTTTAGAACAAAGCCATGATCCTTTCTGTTTATTCCATTGAGAAATACATGCATATTTGCATTCAGACTTTTACCAATGAAATGTGAAATCAAGAGGTGAATTACTACAAAAATAAGGTCAGTTTGGAGTCTTCAGCTCAGTTTCTTCTGATCCCCACTCGTGATGGTGTCACTGCTGAGCATAGACCAGGAAGCCGTGTCCTTTCCCACTCCTCTTCCCAGCAGAGTTCCCACTGCAGAGGCCAGTCTCATTAAGTGCTCCAGCAGCAGCTTTGCCTTAGTTGATGACAGGGCTACGGAGACAGTTCCACGGTCTGAGTGCCTTCTTGGGCAAGCTCAGGGACCCAGGATCTATACGCCGCGCTGGCCCCACCCTCCACCCTCACTGCATCAGCAAACAAGTCTGGGTGTGGTGGCACTTGCTTGCAGTCCCAGGGCTGGGAAGGCTGAGAGAGGAGGAGCATTATGACTCCGAGCTGAGCAGCGAGACCTTGTACCAAATAAGTTAATAAAAATAAATTTTAAAAATAAATATAATTCAAAGGTAAATTATAAGGTTTCCTTCCTACTTAGAAGGATGAATGGTTTTAGAAAATGTTTGTCCACTTCTTAATGGAATCACAAAAGCGTTTTGCACACTAAACGGGCTCCACAGGAATAACCAAAGCTAAAATTATTCAATATTAAGGGGATTTGTATCTCTCAAATTTTCTAAAATATTATGAGGTAATTTTAGAGAAAAAAGGTTAGCTACAAATATTCAGTTTATATGCATTAAATAGTCAAAATATTACACTGAAAATAAAGTATATATCCATGATGATATTTTCTCCAATAGTTTCATGAATCAGCATGTCTTTAGAAATAAGCATTTACCTTATACTGTCCCTAGACAAGGAAAAACAATTATCAAAACAGAAGATATATCTTCAGACATCTTTTGACCCAAATTAACTCAGATTGAATAAAGCAGCTGTACAGTTCTACAAATATCATGTGGCTATAAGTAATTGTGATCAAAATTATTTTAAATAAATCAATTCTTCATAATAGTCTCCCTAGTATAAGAACTCAAAAAAAGAAATACAAATAGAAAGGTATAACATAATTAAAAGGAAATCAAGAACTTGAGGACTGGACAATGAGGAGAGGGCAAAGAGAAAAGCTGGGAAACATGACAGGGGCAAAGCCATACATTTATATGCACAAGATGGATAATGCAATGATCTTGAGAAACATCATTAGAGTTTTGAAACTAGCAGTTAATTGGTAGGATTCTCACCCTGACTATATATGCTGATACCTGTGAACCAAGCAACTGCACTGAAGATAGCAATGTGTAATAGAAGGGTCACGCTTGGAATGCCTGCTATTGTGGTCTTCAAAATATGTACCTATTGTCACAGCATAGCAATTATTACCAAACTGTCTCTCAAGTAAAAGTTTTTTTTTTTCTTTTTTAAATTAAGGGTAGTAATTGAAAAAAAAGACACGAGAAAAAAATGTCACAGGACTCTCCTGCTACAATGCTGTATATGGTTAGATTTCTAAATTTCTGTGTAAAAATATGTAAGTGTTTATTACTATTTTTTAAGTAATTTTTTTCTTCATATTCTGTAGGGACTTAAAATTTAACATATCAATACTTGATGGAAAATACCTGTTCCATGTTATGCCTAGGATGACTGATACTCAGAAAGATAGGGTAAACTGAAATGCATATGTTGCAGGGTAATAATCAGCTTCTCTTCGAGAGGGTTAAAAAACTAAGTTTGCAGATCAAAAATTAGAGAAAAAGAAGGGCTGCAAGGTCAGCCACAATTTTGACCCTAGCCTTCCAAGGTCAGTGAAGATTCAGGACATAGGAGAACCTGAACTGTAACATCATGTAACTCAGTTGTTTCCCAAATTTTCTTTTTCTTTTCTTTCTTGTTTCTTTTCTTTCTTGTTTCCCAAATTTTCTTTTTTGGCAGAACCAGGGATTGAACTCAGGCTCTTGCACTTTCCAGGAAAGAACTTATTCTACTGAGCTATCTCCTCAGCCCTCTGTTTCCCAAATTTTCTAATCAAGGAGATTATGGGGCTACAGAGGAAAGTGATCATGATATAGAGTGTGCCTATGGAGGGTCACATCGAAAGAAAACATTCTCTCAGGCTTTCACAGAGAGCAAACTGGTCAAGCAATGGCTGTGACTCATCCACAAGGCTGACACTGGCAAAGGATCTGCGAAGTGTGGTATAGGGTTACAGGATAAATCCTGAGGGTACATGACTGACCTTATCAGATACAAAATTAAATTTCTTGTTATATAGGTCTCACTTTATCTTGATCTTAGCCATCTAGCAGAAAAGTATAAAAACAAGGTATATAAAGTAAAGCCATATTAATATGCTGAACTGTGAAAGGCTCAAGTGAACCACTTCTGCAGATAACCCACTACTATTGTGGACTGCTGGACTGTGTTGGATTGTTTTGCTGAATTAGATGCCAATGGAATACCCATCTCTGACAGGACTAAACAAAACAAGGGGCTTCAAAGGAAGGACCATTTTGTATTTGTATATACAGAACAGTTAGGATAGATATACAACTACTCTTGCTTAATTCAATGTGTAGAAAGATTTGTACTAATAGTGTTTGGACAGGATATCCTGTCTGCTGCTTGTACTATGGAAAACCATTAAGAAGATAACAATGTACAATGTATTAATTATCGAAACTGTCCTATTAATCAGTTTTGAAACTGTCTCATTGCTATTTGTTTCTCAATAAAATAAAATTAAATTAAATTTAAAAAAGACATGCACATTCAAACAACAACAAAAAAAATGAGTTCTAAGTCAGTTTCATTTTTTTTTTTTTTTTTTTTTTTGAGACGGGATCACTCAGTAATCCAAGCTATTCTCCAACTTATGATCCTCCTGCTTCAGCCTTTTATTATTTATGATTACAGATATGCAATACTGTGCCAAGCTATATTAACCAGAGTGCAAACTTCATTAAATCAAATAACATTTGCCCTGAGACTCGCAAGTTTTCTTTAGACTTCTAGAATCCAATACCTTATCTGAATTTTTGTTTAAATACTAATGGTACATTTAGCAAGGCACATGTTATTTGTTTGTCTCACATTACTTTTTTCCTAAGAGGAGATAAAAATACATCAATATCCATGAGAATTAACTTAAATCAAATTATTTCCAGAAACAAGCAGGGCATAGTGCCTAATTCATGATGGTAGGTAGCACATAGTTACCGTGATGGTATTTAGCACATAGCAAGTGTCATTAAAGTGCAATTATCTTTTTAATTTAGCACAAATAAACTACAGAATACTTTCCACTTCTAAAACTGTGAACTGGAACCAATTCAGTAACTTGGTGTTAAGATGACATTTAAACCTTGCAATCCGTAATCTCTCATTTATATTCTTTATACTTAATAATATTCTCCCTCCCCCACATCATTCTCTTTCTATGCCTCCACTGCAAAGCTCAGGTACACGTATTTCAAAGAAGTTGTCTCTAGAAAGAAGGAAAGGCTATTGGGAAATGAAAAGAAAATGTTCAGTTGATAAGGGAAGGGAGTTGAAAGTGGTTGAAACTGGAGATTGGTTGTATGGGTGGGGGCAGTACAGGGCCAGAGTGCCTGAAGCAGTCAAACTAACTCAGTCTTGAGAAGGATGTCTTGCCCAGGACAACTTTCCCTGTTAGTCACTAGGCAACCCTATGCCTCAGAGAGTAACTTTGTAAAGAGTATAAATGCCCCCACAGAGCTCATTCAGTTTATCCCCTCCCATCTCCCATTAGGAGAGACGTCCACCTGATCTGAGCTCTCAACTTCTGTCTTTGTTTTATAAATCCCCTTGACAATTATGGGAATGACCACTGATAGCTGCATGGGCCATGAAAGAAGGGGAAGGGGAAAAGGAAAGAAGGGGAAAAAGAGAATAGAAAAGAGGAAACAAGGCTTTTGTAAATAAGGAGATGAAGCATGGTTGAAGGGAAGGGAGAGAAATGAGAAAGAAAGAAGCAAGATATATCATGTATAGGTACTAAACCCCTATGAATGTTGTCATTAAGTATATCTAAAATGTAACAATAAAAAATAACTTTTTAATAAAATAGATAGTATTTATTGTTCTTGCTCTGAAAATACTTTTACTGTACAAAATACATATATTTCTATGCGTACTTATGGATAGCTTGTTATACAAGGAATAATAAAAAGTGTTTAAATACAAATTTTTATTACAGTGAATGACACATTGTTGTTTTTCCCTCTCACAATACTCTCCCCATTTTGAACACATTTTTCATGCCAAATCTACCGCTGAAATCCTTAGCACTATGAGTCCATCTCTCATTTTGCAAAGAGCAATTGAGGAAGTGACCAGAAATCATCAGAACTAGTTCTTCCTGTTTTCATCCGTATTCAGACCAGATAAAACTACCAGAAAGTAAAGAGCAGAACTAATTGAGAGCATTTGGATATCAACTATTCTGTAGGTCTTGCTTCCCTTCTTTACCCCAGGATGTACCTGGGGTGACCTTTGGAGTAGCAATAGAATTTCAGAGATCGCTGAATATATGGTTCAAGAACTGAGAGTCATCAGTGCCTTGCAGAGTTTGAGGGTTGGGAGTCTGGTGGACACTCACTCTTCCAACAAATGGTATGAAATATAGATCAAAAAGTCTGAGGGAGAGTGGTTTTTTGGGCAGTATTCCTGGGGGCGCGAGTTATCAAGCCTTACTAAATGCTGAAAGAATGGGACACAAGATAGATGAAAACAGCGATCACAGTGAGCATGCAGTTGGCTCTTTTGGCTAGAATGGGAAGCTGTGAGCAGCAGCACCTATGACAGGAACATCCTCAGTGGGGATTGGCTGAGGAGACAACCGTCACAGAAAAATGCCCCTGTGGACCGCACAGGGAGAGCTCCATCAGCCAGTCACTAAGTTTTCATTAGTTTTTCTGAGAGTGACTAGAATCAGGTGGGCTTTATGTTTTTGGTATTTTTTATTTATTATTATTATTGTCTTTAAATAGGATGGGGAAATAGCTCAGTGGACATGCAAGGGTGCAGGGGCCTAGAGTTCCATCCTTAGGCCTGCCCTGCTGGCCTGCCCCTGGGGGGAACTGAGACAGCAATGGAGACTGGGCATGGGGGTATGAGACTGTAATCCCAGCTCTTGGGAGGCTGTAAACAGGCAGATCACTACAAGTCTGATCTAGTAGTGAGACCCTGAACACCCTGTAGACCCTTCCCTAAAATACACAAAAATAAATAACTAAATAAGATGGGGTTTTTGTTTCATTTTTTCATAGAAAGGAGACTCATTTCTAGGAAAGACTACTGGGAATCTTGGCATCCATAGCATACTAGGAAGCTTGGAATCAGCTTAGAGAACTCAGGATTCTAACACGGACCTTATGTCTCAGAGCCAAAGGTAGGAAAGTCAAAGTGAAGCCTATATTCTACACTGTGGAAATAAAATAGGTTTTTGGAATGGAGGATCTTAATAATTTAGCTCCTGCTATTTTATATTCTATGTGAATGATTTTATTTCCTAAACAAGTTACATATGTTGATTAATAATTAATAAATATTTCCAATTTTAAACTAAGGGATATAGAGCTGAGTATCAGTATTTCTTATCACCTTGATTTGACTTAATCCTTCCAAATACAATGAAACATATTAGTTACATTAATGGCTTTTTTCTAAGAAAGAAAAAAGCAATATGAGTTCCTCTTAGAAAATTATAGGGGTCCGGGGAGATGGCTCAGTGGTTAAGTGCTTCCCTGGCAAGCACAAAGGTCTGAGTTCAATCTCCAGTTCCGAAAAAAAATTATATATATATATATATATATGTAGAACATACTAACCACCAAAATAATTAATATTCATATCCAAATGACAAATGAGAGAAAATGAAAAAACATGGATGCTTACTCATGCCAAGGTCATGGGCTAGGAGACACTATGCAGGGAGAAAGGTTTTAAAGAGAAAGCAGGTAGACTGCTTTCCATATGAATAGTTAGAATTAAAAGGTAAGCAAAGAACCCAAAGCAATACTAAAAGCTTCCTGAGATGTCTTACTTATGCAAATACATAAGACATAGGAACACTGCTGAAATGCTTATTGGGAATAGTCTTAATTAGCTTACTCTTCCCTGTACAATGTCTCAAAAGACAAAATGCCCCATAAACTTTAGTTTTCTTTGAGAGACTGGGATTGCACTCAGTCAACATTTTCATTTTGTTTGCTTAGGAAATAGACAAGATCTATTTACTCAGTTTGTACAATTTGGGTTTATTTCCTTTGTGTCATCTGATTTTTCAGAGTCAGATTACCATAGTGAAATAAACACAAAAATGAACCATACAGTCAAAACTTTCATAAGTCCTAAAATTTACCTGGTACTTAGAGGGTGACCACCTAGTGAATAATTTAAGGGCTAAGGATACTACTTTCACACATTTCATCTTTGGAATAAGATCATTATTCTCCACAGGCAAGAGGGAGTAAAAAATTACATGGTGATCAATCTTTTCAAGTAAAATCTGAATTCATATTGACAAAGCATCTATCATCTTCATTTTATCTGTGCTTGAGTTGGATGGAAGAGATTCTTCACTTTGTGCTCTTGAGACTAATCTTTCTCTTGATGTGCTCTTGAACCTAAGTAGATTCTTCACTAAAAAAAAATTGGATGTGGTCCAAAAATACAAAAGAAGGCACATAGTAACTATATTTTGGACATCTGTTTTGAGATGTTCTCTGTCCTAAGGGTTAGAGCAAATTCTGCAAGTGTACCAAATGTATCACTTCACATGTTTCCAATAAAGTTCTGAACACCTCCACTAATTAATTTGTGTTTACTAACTTTTTTTGTGCTTCTTCTTTATTACTAATGAACAGCTACTAGTATCACCTGTCATTCTGTGTGTCATGTGCCACATAGCAAACTAGATGCTGTTAGTATATTTTCTTTGTACATTCTTAGTACATTTAATGCCTTCTTCACAACTTCTCATAAAACTTAGTTCTATAACTCCTTTTTGTTTGTGGCTGAGGACTTAGAAAAAAACTTTTAAGGCAGATAAGTATTTTCTATATCTGTTAAGTACTAAGTGTATTATGTAATTTGGAGGAAATAAACACATTGAAATTCCTTAAACCAAAGCACATGTGTGTGTGTGTGTGTGTGTGCGTGTGTGTGTGTATGCACGCACACACATGCCTCTCATTGTGGGAAGAAATGAGAATGAATGGATAGTGAGTATACTTTTTTGAGCAATACGAAAAATAAATGCAGCTAATTAATACATAAATAGAACAAATGGAATCTCAGATGGAATAATGCTTCAGCCCTTTTTCTCGAGTTAAAACAACGTATTTCCAAAGAAAGCATTCCCCAGATGGAGGAACTCTTCAGAAAGCCTGTCCATCCAGAGAAACTGAGGATCAGCAGAGTGCAGTGCTATTCTTTTACAGGCTGAGGTCCCCAATTAGAACTTCCTAGACCACATCAAACAGCAACACTGACATCTGCTGGAAATTCAGACTGCCCGCTGTTTCTGTAGTTGTTCAAACCAAACCAAAAAATGGTAGGAAACTGACCAACAAAACAAACTTACCTCAAAATCCAAAGGAAGTATGAATTTGTACAATCTTGAGTGTTTGTTTTATTGAGAATTATATTTTGGCAAACATATTTTTGGTGATAAATCTTACCATAGATTTATGTTTTAGTGTTGGGAGCCATAGAAGCTAGAAAATTGGTCAAATGTGTGTAAGCAGGTCTAGACCTCACTGCCTATAAAGCAGACTAGCTACCTCAGTCCTGAGATAAGCATCCTGACTGGTTAGTGTCAGCTATTAGTCACTAGGAAAACTTGTGTCATGTGTTACTAACTTTGTAAAGGTATCAACCTCCATGTTGTTGCTTAAGGGAGTCATCTCACCAACCAGGCGGACATGTCACCACCTAACCCAGCTCTTGTCTTCTTCTCTATTCTTACTTGGGTAGAAGGTATCACACTGAGAGACGAATGGGCCCCTACATTTCAGAGTAACTAACCGTTATATAAAGAAGCCGTACAATGTCCACATAAATGTGTGCCTGCTTAGGAAGGATTGACTAGTTTTTATCATGGTTTATAAATAATGTGGGAAGTGCTCTCTGGAATTAGAAAAAAACTCATTTTGAGGCGTCAACTTTCACAGACAGTGGAGAATATTTTGACAAATGGCTATACTTTATATTACTCTTCCCATTCTCCTAGGATTTACTTTTGCTGCCTTACATGTGATACTAATTAGGTACTTGGGAGTAGTCAACATGAAGAATGGTGGACTTTCTTCAATTTGCTTACATATAAATTTTAAGGATAATCCAATACAAAAGTTTTTCTACACGCACTTTTCATTTACTAAAACTTTTCAGCATTAAGACAAAATGCTGGCACTTAAGGAAACTATTTTGCTTCATTTTTCAGGGGGGAAAATCTGTATATTTTAAAGTTGTCTTTCAGATTTAACTTCTATCTTCCTGGCATAAATCTTTCCTTTTAAAAGGAATGTGTCTTTTGTAAATTGACATTGTAAGTTCTTTATTCCCACTGAGCTTTTCATTTTCTATTGTTGTCCATTAAGTCACACAGAAACCTCACCACCATGTTTCTGCTCTCCCTACTGTTTCTCCATGCAGTCAATTACACATCTCTTCTTAGCACCTCTATGGTTTGTGTTTCTTACCATCCCTATAGCTGCAGTAAGTTTGTATCTCTCAGATCTACAGTCTGTGCAGGGAGCACAACTGATGGAGTCATTACACTTCCTCCCTGAATTCACACCATCACAGACATGCCAGCTTCTTGCTTCTTAGATGCTGACCCACTAATTCAGACTCAGGACATCAAGATGCTAAGACCTTTCTTTGCCCTTTGGTTTGGATACTCTGCTAGCTTCATTGAAATTTTCCTGGCATGGTGCTGCAGTTTGAAATTCTTCCTATGTTTTTCCTTCCCCTTCACAAGTGTCAGAGATATAGGATATTTTGACACTTTATCCCACTCTCTCTGGCTCTTTCCTCATTAAAATTCTTGAATTTTTATTGTCTTGGCATCTACTTGTTGGGAGATTTCCAAGTAATAAAGTGTCTAAATTTACCACCCAGGTCACTAATCTGACGTCTCATAACCAGTAGCTGGCTACGCTGTCTCCCATTCGACCTTCACAAACCTTCTGCAGTGGTAACCAGCATTCATTCAGCTCTGTCTGAAACTGTGAACTTTGTTTTATTTTTTTGGCAGAACTGGGGATTGAACTCAGTCCCTTGTGCTTGCCAGGAAAGCACTTATTCCACTGAGCCATCTCCCGGCCCCAGCAACTGTGAATGTTTAATGGAGGTTCAACAGACTGCCTGATAGTACTTCGATCTCTTACCTTTTTCATTTAGGCCCCTCAGCCTCACGTTTTATGTAATGATGGTAGCATGTATTTAAGCCTTTGCTTGGGTTCTGCACTAGTTTGCTCTGTGCCTGAGATAAGGTGGCCTTATTTGTCTGGTTGTAGCTTTCCACTTCTTTGTCCAAGTACAACAGCTGATCTAGTTGCTGCTTCCAGTACAGATCAACTCATATTGCCTCAGGCTCACATTAGTAGTGGGCCTTTCCAAGCACTCTACTCCTCAGTACTTCTAGGCCTTTGTGTTGTTGACCTTACACCTTTCTCTCCAGTGGAACTGTGCTCTCCATCACTGAAGGAACTTTGCCTTATTTATTTCTTCTTTGTACCTAAGTACTAACATATGCTTGGATCACTCCAACCAATACATATTTTTATTTGAAAATGTTAGTTCTTACAATCCATTCATTTACTATCTTTAGGAATTTTTAAAATTTGTTAAAAAGATGGGTTTGCTCAAGTATTTTACAATCATTAGAGGGCAAGGTTCTTTTGAACATCAGGGATATGAATGAAGTAAACCAAAGGTCCTCTAGAATATTAGTCATTCTAGGCCTGAGGGAACATCCTTCAGTGAGAGCTAATTCATTCTTCATTATAAAACAGGAGAAAATTCAGAAAATGTTAGTAGTAAACACAAAGATGTTCAAAATTTTGGAGATCTAATTTATTAATTATCTGCACATTTTGAAATAGTATTAATAGCCGTTTTTTGAATTCTAAAAAAATGCAATGATGTAAATAGGAATTTCCCTCCATATGTATTTTAAACATATGTGTGATGGATAATAGCAAATGAAAAAAACTTATAAAGATACAACACATTATGCTAATCCATCCAATCAATTCAAGGCAAAGAAGGTATCATTGGTGCTAATGTGACTAAAGTGTGGGTGACTATTACATTTTTGATTTACCAATTTAAGATTTGGGTATTACAAAAACAATGTTCTCCATTGTACTTGTCAGCATGATAATGCTTTTAGAAAGGTGTAAAACAAATACATAATCAATCAATCAATCACCCTGAAAATCAGGGGCAAAGAATGAAGTTGGGAGCTCTGTTTCCATAATCCCAGACCTCGCCCCTGGCCATTTCTCCTTGGAATAGATGATCTTTCTCTTCTTGCCTTATGGACTGCGTAAGTTTTTTGTGTTAAAGTCAAAAGTCATTAACTTGTATATTTTTAAACTATTTGTTGCTCATTCTTTGGTATTCTTAAACTCTAAAATCTTATTTGGATTCATCTATTCTCTTCAATGTCTAGACAGCTTATGATATAGACAAGATGAGAAAGGGTAGAAAGAGGAATTAAAGGAAACAAACAAATACAAATTTAGTTTTCTACAGAGTGTCTTAAACTAAATCTCATTAGTTACAGAATTGAAAAATCTGTCTTCAGTCTGTGAAGATAGCTCAATGGTCTAAGTGCTTGCCTGGCAAGCTAAAGACCCAGGTTTGATCCTCAGTACCACCCTAGGCACTGTGTGCCAGAACCAAAACCAGGTGTGGTGATGCATGGTTGTATTCCCAGCACTGGGGAAGCTGTGACAGGAGGATCACTGGGAGTCGGAGCTGTATAGCAAGATCCTGTACCAAATAAAAAGATGGATAGATAGATAGATAGATAGATAGATAGATAGATAGATACTTTTAAAAAGAAAAAAATGTCTTCAATTTAGGAGTTGCTAATCAGACATGAACAAATGTGAAAACTGTTTCTAGAACAATGGAGTGGCTCCCTAGTCCTATATAATGCTTTAAATAAAGTAACTGTTCAATACATATTTTCATAGCAAGTAATCTGTTGGGAGTTCAGATCGCCTAAAATAATGATGAAAGCATACAGCCTTGCAAGATAATAAAAAGGGAACAGGGAAAAATGAAAAGAAACTCACCAATCAAAACATGATAAATATATTTAAAAGTACTCAGGCTATAGCTGTTTTTTGTACAATGCGATGCCCATTGCAGTTCTTAACACTAATTAACACAGGCTTCAGTTGTATAAGAAAATAAATACATACATAAATAAAAACAAGCTGGCTGATGGGAAGAAAGAAAATTGACATGCAAGTCAATAGGCTGAAGTTTAGAATGAGAAAAAGTTTGCAGACTATAGAAAGATCCTACAGGTATTCTCTCTCTATTGCCCCAGATTCCTTTTAAGAAAATGCTCAAAAATGCTCCCAACATATATCAGAACATTCCTTCTTACATTTTCTGGACAATGAGTTAATCACATTTTTCTACTGAGAAAAAGAGGGTATTTTTTTTTCTTTTTTTTTTTTTTTGTAGTTTTAGGGAAGGGTCTACAAGGTGAAAGGGTCTCACTACTAGATCAGACTCACAGTGATCTGCCTGTTTACAGCCTCCCAAGAGCTGGAATTACAGGCATGCATCACCACTCCCAGTCTCAATTGCCATTTTATCATGCCCCAGGGGCAGTGCCACAATGGCAGGTCTGGGGACCAGAAGAACCCCTGCACCTGCTTGCAGGCGCTTTAATCTCCTGAGCTATTTGGTCAGCCCTGGGTACTTTTAATTAAGCACCTTCTAAATAGCTTTATTTGACAGTACAATCAAGGGACAGAGTGTTGTGTAGGCTGGGAAACATCATTTTATTTCCCCAGATTCTTCAAAGCACTGAGTTTGTAATATTTATGGATACTCCATGGCTGCATTGTTTTCAATGCTTGGAACACAGAGTACAATAAAATGTTTTTAATCTGCATTTTCAATCAAATTGCATTAGGATGTAGACTTAATAAATTAAGGAAACATCAATTTAGGCCTATTGAATACAAAACATAGTTTAGGCACCAGGTGCTGCACAAAGATGAATAAGACTAGCAAGGAAGTACGTATCTTTGGAGAAGTGCCAAATTGTAAATGACAAAACTATAGTGCTGGACAGAACAAAACGAATACAAATATTATGAGGAAACAGAGTGAGAAATAATTACTGCTACTTATATTTAGTGTCAGAGGGAGGAGGATACTTCGGGATGTTTTGGCATTAAATCTGGTGGGAAAAACAAGTCAGCATTTACAACAAACACAGTAGGAAAGGGATGGCCAGCAAGACAATGTTACATCTCCGCCAGTTCACTCAGGACTCTTCAAATGTCACCTCTTGGACTGCTGCTTGTTTTTACCCCAGGGTTAATAAAGTTACCCTGCTAGCAAACCTTTGTAAGGTATTACATATGTGTTTGTCATCTCTTTAACAATTGTATGATCTTTTTTTTTTTTTTAATGTATTTAGTACAGAGTCTCACTACACAGATCAGACTTGTAGTCATCCTCCTGTTTTCAGTCTCCCAAGTGCTGGGATTACAGGCACGCACCACCATGCCCAGTCTCAGTCGTTATCTCAGCGTGTCCCAGGGCAGGCATGGCAGGCTGAGGATTGAACCCGTGTCTGTGCCTGCCTAAGCTTTAGTCGGCTGAGCTATCTGGCTGGCTCTACTTATCTATTTAATACAGGGTATCACTATGCAGCCCAGACTTGTAATGATCCTGTCTCAGCCTCTCCAGCACTGGGATTATAGGCACATACCACCATGTCCAGTTTTGGTGGCCAGCATGGTGTGCCAAGAGTTCTGGGAGCAGCACAGCATGTGGCACTAGGCATCGAACCCAGGTCCTTGAGCTTGTCAGGCAGGCCCTTAGGGAACCAAGCTACCTCCCCAGCCCCCTAAAATTTTTTGAAAATAGAAAAAATTAAAATTTCCTGGAATCTTACCTTTTTTTTTTTTTT
>PVKA01028042.1:8320-29794 GCA_004027165.1 Ctenomys sociabilis
GTCTTCCTGCAGCCTCTTGCCTCCGCTGAGTCACCCACAGCAGTGGCAAAGCTGTCTGTGTTTGGCTAGTCTTGCAGCATTTCTGCACATCTCCTGTGAGGCACTGCAGCACCCACCGGCATCTGCAGAGCCTGCGTGGGACCCTTCTACCAGGGCAGCAAGATTTTTGTCCCCTGAACTTGTTTATGATGATAGATGGACCACAGTTTGCAACTTTGATGCTAATGATCTGCTCTGTTATCTGAGGCCCCATGGGCTTAAAGATATCTCCAAGATGTGCTTTGGGATCACAAAAAGAATATGATTCATCCTACTGTGTGCTGAGAATTTGATTCTGGACTTGGGGCTTAATCTATTGAAACCTAATGGTTGAAAAGATGTGGTATTTCTATATAATGGAGTATTACTCAGCTATTAAGAATGATAAGCTTGACGCATTTATATTGAAGTGGATGCCACTTGAACATACACTCGTAAGTGAAATAAACAACATACACATGAGAAAATATCGTATAGTCTCCCTAGTAGAAGAAGTAAAAAGAAGAAATACAAATAGAAATATACAACAACAACTAAAAAACAATTAAGTCAGATAGGGCAAAGTGAATGGCATATGCTGCAGGGTACTAATCAGCTTTTCTTTTGGATGGTTAACAACCTAAGTTCACAGATCAAAACTGGAGAAATAGAAGAGCCGCAAGGCCAGCCAACATTTTGGCCCTAGCCTTTCAAGGTCAGCAAAGACTTAGGACATAGGTGAACCTGTACTGCAACATCATGAAACTCAGTTGAGCTCCAAATTTTCTGAACAAGGAGATTATGGAGCCACAGAGGAAAGAGATTGATGATCTATAGTGTGCCTGGAGAGAGTCACATGGAGAGAAAACTTTCTCTCAGGCTCTCACAGAGAGCAAACTGGTTAAGCATTGGCCGTGACTCATCCACATGGATGACACAGACAAAGAATCTACAGAATAAGGTACAGGATTACAAGATAAACCCTGAGGGGACTTCACTGGTCTCATCAGAAACAAAAACTACATGTTTTGGTATATAGATCTTGCTCTATCTTGGTCTTAACCATCCAGCAGAAAAGTATAAAAATGAGGTATACAAAGTGGGGCCATAATAATAAGTTGAGCTGTAAATGGCTACAGTCGACAACTTCTTCAGATAACTCACTATTGTTGTGGAATGCTGGACTGTGTTGGATTGTGTGGCCGAGTTTAGGCACCTAAATCAGTTTAATGACAATGGAGTGCCCATCTTTGACAGATGTAGACAAAGGAAGGGGTATAGAAAGGAAGAATCATGATGTGTGTGTATGGACAGTACAGTTGGGATAGATAACGCCATGCTTCTACATAATTCTATGAGAGGCAAGATCTGCACTAATGGTGGTTGGGCAGGATATTATGTCGGCTTCTAGTGCTATGGTCATCCACTAGGAAAATACCAAGGTAGAAAGTATTAATTATTGAATCTGTGATATAATTCAGGTATAAAAAATAAGATAAGTAAACAGCTACACTCTTAGTTTACTTATAAGAGACATCTGCTATAATAATGTCTATAAGTATAATATGTATGTACCTTGTATGATACCAAAACATTATGAAAACAGTTTGCAATGTATTTGTGCAAATCACAAATAAAGTGCTTTGTACAACGCATGGCTCACAGCAAGCCTTCAGCAGAGGTTGGTAGCCCTCCCTAGTTACTCCGTTTGGAAGCTGGTGATAGATGACCTTCGGGGTAGGCCAAGGAATGGTGTTGCATAGAACTTTGGAGAGGGATGATGGTGATTTTCTCAAGTTTTTACAGTGGATTTGCTATTGTCCTGACACTATCATTGTATTTAATATTGTACTTAAAAGTATAATATTTCAGAAACAGCTTTACTTGAATATTCCCATTAGAAACATTTGTAGGGCTGTTCCACAGAGGCTGGTATGTGACCTC
The DNA here is from genome assembly GCA_004027165.1 of Ctenomys sociabilis. Taxonomy (NCBI): domain Eukaryota; kingdom Metazoa; phylum Chordata; class Mammalia; order Rodentia; family Ctenomyidae; genus Ctenomys; species Ctenomys sociabilis. The sequence continues at coordinate 10,283 of PVKA01028042.1, forward strand.
AGGAACCTTCAGGCCCACAGCTATTGCTTCGCCTCAAGGCCTTTGTGGGGCACATGGCCTTTCCACACGTAAATGCCTCCTTGCACTCAGAAGGCCAGTGCAGCCTCTTCTACACCCAGGAATGACCTTAGCCACCCCTGCTGTTTCTGCCAGAATTCGCAGGCTGTCTAGGTGAAAGACTTTTGCAGCCATCTGAAACATTTTGTGATGTTGGCATCTAAATTTCTTGTCTCATCCTTTCCCTTTGGATAGAACAGGTTTGTTTTTTTCTTAATTAAAAAAAATTAAATCAATTATTTATTTGATGCAGGGTCCCACTACACAGCTCAGACTTGTTGTGACCCTCCTTTCTCAGCCTCCTCAGAGCTGGGATTACAGGCATGTGTCATCACACCTAGTTTCAGTGTCTGGCACAACATTGGGATGGTAAGAGCAGGTTTGTGGTGTGGCATGGTACTAGAAATTGAACCCAGGTCCTTGCACTTGTGAGGCAGGTGCTTAGACTGCTGAGCTATCTCCCTAGCTTTGAATAATTTTAATTAAATATAGTTTTAACATGTAACACATCATAGATGAAGTTAAGACGAGCACACACTTGATTAAGGTAGCCTTCCAAGCCATGACTTACAGCAGATGTCCAAGTTACTTTCCCATTCCTGAGATATAATACCTGATATGCATAACACAAAGGAAGAGGTTTATCTGATTCACGGTGTTTGGAGAATTCAGTCCATAGTTGGTGGCTACAGTGCAAGAAAGGCTGGGTGGAAGGGTCCAGCAGAGGCAAGCTGCTCGTGTCACAGCAGTCAGGGAACAGGGGGAGGAGGGAGGAGCCCCGGAGGGAGGTGCCTGACCAGCGTGGTCCAATCACCTGGGACACACATGAGAATGTGGAGGGACATTTAAATCTAACTACAGCAGAAGGCCGTGTGAAGGCACAGGGACAGTTCCAAACGAGGGAAGGCCACATGAAGACAGAAGCTCTAAAAAACATGCTGCAACCACCGAAAGCCAGGAGAGGAAAACAGGACAGATTCTCTCATGGCCCCCAAAAGATATCATATCTACTGACACGCTGGGACTCTGATCTCCACGCCTGGACAAACACATTTCTGTTGTTTTGTGCTACCTGACTGGTAGATCTTTCTTTGGCAGCCCTTGCGAACAGATACATGGCTCATCTCGGTATGAAATTCCATGCGGAACATTATCTGCCACTAAATTACGGCATTATAACCTCCAATGTTGGTTTGAGAAGGTTAATGTCACTTTAGTTTCCACTTATGTGCATGTGGAATACCTCCTACCACAAGAATTCATTAGTATTTCTTCATCTGTGACCAACTATCTACACTGTCCACTCCACAAAGATTCCTTTTTCATTAGTTGAGGTGAGCACATGAAGTGCTTCTTTCAATCTGGCAAGCTTAGGAAAGTTTTCTTTCGTTATTTCTTTGATAATTTCATCTCTAGTCTTGAAGTTGTACCTGCCATTTTGGCTCTCCAGATCACGTGTTCGTCTTAGTTCTACTTTCTGAAATATATTCTTAGTTCTATGTATATCCTCAGTTTCCTCCACATTGCTTTTTTTCAGTTTTGCCCTTTGTCATGTGGAAAACTTTGTTACAATGTCTATGATCCCTGCCTGGAAGGAAATAGCTGGCTGAAACCTATGTAAAAGAGGCACGCGTCAGCCAGTTCTAAAGAGAGAATGCGGACATAAGACTCCAACCACTCTGCACAGAAGATTGCAATAACCCCGCCCATGCCACCATGTGTGTGTGGCTTTTATGATCCCTTGCCCCATTAAATACCTACTTTGGGGCTGGCACAATAGCTCAGCACACTAAGGGCCTGCTCAGGCAAGTGCAGGGTCTGGGATTCCATCCCAGGCACCCCAGGCTATGCCGGCCCTGGCCCTGGGGGTGCTGAGCTGGCCACCGAGACCGGGCGTGGTGGCTCACGCCTGTAATCCCAGTGCTAGGGAGGCTGAAAACAGGACAGTGCTGTGAGTCTGAGCTCCATGGTGAGTTCCTGTACCAAATATGTAAAAATAAGTATGTAAATAAATAAATAAATACCTACTTTTTCTGGGGGTTTGATGTAGATGTTTTCCTGTAACTATATTCTCCCTTTCTGACACCCACAGTCTGTAGCTTTCTCCTTTCAGCTAAAAATATCACTACTTTTTTTGAGAGGTTTTTCTCCAAAAAGTTTGATTCTTGTTTGTAGCGGAATATCATTTAATTCTTCATCCTTCCACATTAATATTTTTGTCATTTAAGAAAATTTCATGCAGACATAAATGTGTGATTTCTGACCATGTTGAAACATACAGTGAGAATTTCTTTTACTTTTAAATGTAAAATACACAACAAATATTTCTGTTGAAATATTTTAGATAAGCAAGAATATTGAAATTTGGATTTGAAATATGTGGGTAGAGTCTGTTTATGTTATCCATCACATACTTACTATTTCTTTTTTATATAAAATAAAAAATGTATGCTCTTCATAATTTTCATACAATTGACAGCATAGTAAGATTGTCATGCATGTCACATATACACACATCAAAAAGTCTCATTGAATTAAAAAACAAAATGAAAGGCCAACAACAATGGTGTTAAACCTGCTGTAGGATTTTAGGATTTAACAAACGACAAGAAATGTGGGTGCCGAGGAGATGGCTTGCCTGGTAAGTGCAAGGGCCTGAGTTCAATTCCCAGATCCTCCCCTCCAAAAAATAAGAGGAGAAAAGAAATGTCTAATAGCAATGAAACAGTTTCAAAACTGATTAGTAGCACAGTTTCAATAATTAATACATTGCTTATTGTGTTAGTGGTTATTCACTGTACATGATGTAGACAGGATATCCTGTCCACAAACACTATTAGAACAAACCTTTCTATTCATTGAATCAAGAGAAAGTATATCTACCCTAACTATTTTGAATATACAGATACAAAATGGTCCTTCATTTGCATCCGCTTTTGCTGTTTAGTTTTGTCAGAGATGGGTATTCGATTGTCGTTTAAATATTGTAGGTGTGTGAATTCAGCAAAATATTCCAATGTAGTCCAGTAGTGCATAAGACTAGTGGGTTATCCATAGGACTGGCAATGTCAGAAGCTGTTGACTTGAGCCTTTTGCAGCTCAGCATATCAATATGGCTTTACTTTTTACACTTAATTTTCATACTTTTCTTCTGCATGATTAAGACCAAGACAAAGCAAGACCTATATAACAAGAAATGTAACTTTTGTATCAGATAAGGTCAGTCTAATCCCCTCAGGGTTTATCTTGAAACCCTGTACTACAGTTTGTAAATCTTTTGTCAGTGTCAGCCATGCAGGTGAGTCACAGCCATTGCTTAACCAATTTGCTCTCTGTGAAAGCCTGAGAGAGTGTTTTCTCTCCGAAGTGATATTTACCAATAAGATTTCTTAACTGTCCTATAGATTTGTCTAGAATTCAAAGAGAATTTATCATTTAACACTGGGAATGTGATTTAAATGACTTTTTCTTTAAGATAATTACAGAATTTGAGAACAATATTTATTTTATAAATATTTCATGCTTATTTTATAGATGTATGAGAAGCCAGATATTGTTGCTTTTGTTAGGCAGAACCAGGGATTGAACTCAGGCCCTTGTGCTTGTCAGGGAAGCACTTATTCCACTGAGCCATCTCCCCATTTTACAGATGTAGTCCAAAACTAAGATGTATAGAATAGAATACTGTTTCTTTCTTTTTTTTAAGTACATGATTTCTCCAATTTCCCACATTCAAATTGATAAAGACTTAGGCAGCATCTGCCCTGGAATCTAATGTTGCAGAAAATTTATTTCTAAGTCAGTGAACCATGAAGCCAGGACAAAACACTATTTATGATTCATGAAAACAATTTTGTTCCTGAGGCTCAAATCATAGAATTATTAAAATTACCAGCTACACAAAACTTTGAAGATAATCCAATCAATTGATAGATGAAGTCTTGTACAGCATATTGTTGGATTTTGCTTCTTAACCCACGTTGCCAGTCTATTTCTTTGGTGAATAAGAAATAGCTTCATGACTTATTGACTTAGAAATAAATTTTCTGCAACATTCGAGTTCAGGGAAGAAGCTGCCAAAGTCTATCAATTTGAATGTGGGAAAATTAGAGGGGTTGGTGAATTTAGTCTGTTCATATTGATGGTTATAATGGAGATGTACTAATTTATGTTTGACATGTTATTTACCTGCTGTGGCCTACCTCTTTTTCTCCTGTATTTAATTGTTTGCCCTATTTGGTGGTTTTTTTTTCCATTATCCTTCATAAAATTGTGGTCATTTTGATTCCTCTCTAGAACATCTTTTAGTAGTCCGTGTAGTGTTGGATTTGTTATCATGAAATTCATTTGTTGTTCTTTGTCATGGAAATACTTCACTTCTCCATTAACTTGAAAGAGAGTTTTCCAGGGTGTATCAGTCTGGGTTGCAATTTGTCTTCTTGCAAGACTTGAAGTACTTTGCTTCATGCTCTTCTTGACTTGATGGTTTGTGAAGCGAAATCTGCCGTTATTCTGATGGGTTTTCCTTTAAATTTGACCTGTTTCTTTTCCCTAGCAGCTTTCAGTATACTGTACCTGTGCTGAATTTCTGGGCTCTTGATTATTATATGTCTGGGTATAGTTTTAATTGGGTTGATGTTATTTGGAGTTCTATATACTTTGGTTACCTGAATGTCAGATTGTTTCCCCACATTTGGGAAGTTTTCTGCTATTACATCTGCCTATATTCTTTTCATATTGTTTATATTGACTCTTTTTTTGTTGTTGTTGATACCTATTAGTCTTACATTGTTCATCTTTGCATTGTCTTGAAGATGTTGGATTATTTTTCCCTGCATCTTAATTATTTCTAAAAATATTTTCTTACCTTTTCACTAGCTGCAATGGTGTCTTCAAGATCTGAAAGTCTGTTTTCACTTTCATTCAAATGGCGTTTTCAGCTTGTGATTGAGGTTTTAATTTCCTGTATATCATTTTGAATCTGTTTCATGCATTCTATTTCTTTCCTATATTGCCCATTTAAGGATTCCATCATTTTCTATTCTCCTCTCTTTTTTTTATCAGTGTCTTCTTTAGAAACACTTAGTAATTTTTCATTATAGTTATCACTTCTTTTTTAACTTCAGAAATTATTTCACCACTCCCCTGCACCTGTTGGATCCCTCCAATCCAGCCAAAGCCCAGCATGTGAGGGAGACCTTTAGCCATGCACTTGGGACCCACCCAAACCCCTCCAGACCCAGCCCAGGTCTGATGTGTGAGTGAGAACTTTCACCGCGCTCTTGGGACCCCTCCAGGCTCAGCTCAAGCCGAGGCCCAGCAAGTGTGTGGGAGAAGTTCCAAGACCCAGCCCAGACCCCAGTTGTGAGTGAGCCCTTCTGTTCTGCTCTCTGGATGCCTTCAGACCCAGCCCAGGTCTGGTATACAGGCCTGGGGTGAAACTCTGCAGCTGAAGTCCCTGCAGAGAGGCTAGGGGCCAGAACCATGCAGCTAATCCAGGAGCAGAACATCTTGCTAGAGGGGCACAACAAGTTCACTTCCAAGGGCTGCGACAGAGGAAGCTGAGCACAGCAGCCAGACCCAAGCCAGGCACAACTGAATGAATTCAGACTTCATAGATCTGCAACCAGTGAGCTGAGAAACTTTGCTAGACTCAGATCTATAAGAGCAATGCCCCACTTTCACTCCTGACTGAGGGAGAGGGCAAAAGGTAACTGGGATGAACTAGTCTGCCTGGAAAACACCAGATACATCAAGGGGAAGTGATCAGACAAAACTTAGTGGAACTAACTTAAATACAAATTCCCAATTTAATGCTCTGCTTAGCTCTACAGATATAATGATTGCTCTTACTGTCAAAAATGCAAAACCATTAGGTACAAAAGTTTCTCAATGGCTAAATATCATTAGCCATTATTAGTGCTCTTTATTGTAGTTCAAATGCAAAACTATGACTGCCTTAATCATATAATCACTTGGGTAAGAATTTCAGTAGGTGCTAAGACTATAACTGCACCAAAGCTCTACATGAAAGGTCAGAAGACAGTGCTATACAAAATGATAAAGAGAATGAGCAAAATGCAATATCAGGCCCCGAGCTCACTCAGAACAAATGCAGAAGACACTAGTACAGAAGAAATTGGGAATCACACAGCTGAAATATCTGAATTAATACTGTCTGAAGTAAAGAAACAACTGCAGAAAGGTATAGAGGAACTTAGTGCAGAAATAACCTTTGAAATAAAAAAAGAAATCTCTGAATTAATACCACGCAAAGCAAAGACTGAAATGGAGAAACATGTAGAGGAAATCAGATCAGAAATAATCTCTAAAGTAAAAACGCAAAGGATAACTATAATGAAAGAATTAATACCTGCTTCTCAAGAAGACACTGATAAAAAAAAAGAGGAGATCAGAAGAACAATGGAATCCTTCAATGAGAAATATAAGAAAGAAATACATTGCACAAAGCAGAGTCAAAGGATATAGAGGAACTTAAAATCTCAATCACAAGCTTGCAAAACCACTTGAATGAAAGTGAAGATAGAGTTTCAGACATTGAAGATGCCATTGCAGCTTGTGAAAAGATAAGAAAAGATCTAAAAACAACTAGGAAAGGGGGCCGTAGAGATGGTTCAGTAGAATAAGTGCTTCCCTGGCAAGTGCAAGGGCCTGAGTTCAATTCCCTGTTCTGCCAAAAAAAAAAAAAAAAGTATGATGGATGAAAAAATAATTCATCACTCACAGGAAGATGTAAAGATGAACAACGTGAGACTAATAGGCATCAATGAGAAAGAAGGAGTTGATACAAGTGATATATAAAGAATATGGGCAGAATTGCCCATAACTTTCCAGATATAGGGAAACAATGTAACACTCAAGTAACTGAAGCATATAGAATAACACCAACCAAATTAAAAACACATCGAGACATCTAATAGTCAAGATTCCAGAAATCCAGCACAAGAACGATATACTGAAAGCTGCTAGAGAAAAGAAACAGATTACATTTAAAGGAAAACCCATCGGAATAATGGCAGAATTTCCTTCACAAACCATGGAGTCAAGAAGAGCACCAGGCAGAGTACTTCAAGTTGTGTATGAGAACAAATTTGGGCCCAGACTACTATACGCTGCAAAATTATCTTTCAAGTTTGATGGAGAAGTGAAATAGTTTCATGTCAAATAACAACTAAAGAGAATTTCATGGTGACTAAGCCATCCCTACACAGGCTACTGAAGATGTTCTAGAGAGGAACTAAAGTGATCATAACTCCATGAGTGTGAACAGAAAGAACACACTAACTATGGCAAACAATTAAGCACAGGAGAAAAAGGAGTAAACAGCAATGGGTAAATGGTATGTCGACCATGAATCAATACATCTCAGTTATAACTATCAATGTAAATGGACTTAATTCACCAATTAAAACAGATGAACTGGAACAGTGGATTAGGAAACAAAATCCAACAATATACTATATAAGTAACACACTTAACTCAAAGAAATTCATAGGCTGAAAGTCAAAGGATGAAAAAAAAAATACTACATGCCCAGCACCTCAGAAAAAAAAGCAGGGGTAGCCATCCTGTTCTCAGACAGTCTCAACTTCAAACCAAGAATGATCAAATGCAACAAAGAAGGCCACTATAAACTGGTCAGGGGAGAACATCAAGAAGAAGAGGCAGCACTCATAAACATGTATGCACCAAACACGGGAGCACCCAACTGTATACGGCAAACCTTAGTGGACATGAAAATTCAATACCACAATCTTAACAGGAGACCTGAACACCCCCTTATCCCAAAACGATAGGTCAAAAAGACAAAAAAATTAGCAAAGAAGTAGCAGAACTGAACCAGAGCTTGGAACAAATGGACTTAGTGAACACATGTAGAATTTTCCATCGAACCACAGCTGAATACACATTTTTTTCAGCTGCACACGGGTCATTTTCTAAAATAGACCACATACTAGGCACAGGTCATGCTTAAGTATGTGCAAGGAAACAGAAATTATCCCATGCATATTATCTGACCAAACTGCAATGAAACTGGAAATAAATGACAAAAGAAATCAGAGAAACCCCATAAATGCATGGAAATTAATCAACACCCTCACAAACCAATGGTCCATAAATGAAATGAAACAAGAAATTGAACAATATCTATAATTTAATGAAAATTCAATAACAATTTATTGGAATTTATGGGATGCAGTGAGAGCAGCTCTTAGAGGGAAATTTATAGCTGTGAACTCACACATTAAGAAAACAGAACAAGAACAAATAAATACCCTAATGATGCACCTGTAACATCTAGAAAAAGAAGAGCAAAACAAACTCAAACTTCCCATCTCTTCCCAAAGATGGGAAGAAATCATAACGATTAGAGCAGAAATTAATTCAGTCGAGGCAAAGAAAATAATTCAAAGAATTAACAAATCAAAAGGTTGTTTCTTTGAAAGATTTATAAAATTAATAAACACCTAGCTAACCTCATCCAAAAGAGGAAAGAGAAAACACAAATACAAGCAATAAGGAATGAAAAGGGTGTAATTACCACAGAGCCAGTGGAAATTCAGAAGATGATCCATAGCTACTTTGAGAATCTTTACTCTGACAGACTAGAAGATGCAGAAATAATAGAAAGATTTCTAGAATGGTACAAATTACCAAATCTGAATCAGCAAGATATAACAACCCTCAATAACCCAATAACAGCCAATGAAATATGACATGTAATTAAAAAGAAAACTACTGACAAAGAAAAGTGCAGGTCCCAGTGGATTCACAGCTGAATTCTACAAGAAATTTATACAAGATATAATCCCTACACTCAAACTCTTCAATGAAATTGAAAAGGAAACAATCCTCCCAAAATCATTCATGAAGGCAAGTATTTTATTGATGCCAAATCCAGGGAAAGTCGCAACTAAAATAGAGAACTTCAGGCCAATCTCCTTCATGAACATAGATACAAAAATCCTCAATAAAATCCTAGCAAATGGAATATAGCAAATCATCAAAAAGGTTATACACCATGACCAAGTAGGATTCATGCCAGGAATTTAAGGATGGTTCAATATATGAAAATCTACAAATGTAATAGATTATATCAACAGAGCCAAATCAAAAAACCACATGATCATCTCAATTGATTTGGAAAAGGCTTTTGAAAGATCTAACACTCATTCATGTTCAAAATCCTACAGAAAATTGGAATAGATAATCTCTACTTCAATCTGATAAGAGCCATCTTTGAAAACCTAATGGCCAACATAATTCTAAATGGGGAAAAACTGATATCTTTTACTCTCAGCTCTGGTACACGACAAGGATGGCCTCTATCACTCATCCAATTCAATATAGTTCTGGAATCATTAGCTAGTGCCATTAGGCAAGAGAGAAAAATAAAAGGAATAAGAATAGGTAAAGAAGAAGTTAAACTATCATTATTTGCAGATGACATGATACTTTACCTGGAAGATGCAAAAATCTCCACCAATAAGCTACTAGAATTAGTACAAAAATTTCTTACCATAGCATGATACAAAGTCATTACCCAAAAATCAGTAGCATTCTTCTACACAGATAACAAAAACACTGAGAGAGAAATTAAACAATACCTTTTACAATAGCACCATGGAAAATGAAATACTTAGGAATTAATCTAACTAAAGAAGTCAAAGATCAGTTCAAAGAAAATTACAGTACTCTGAAAAACAAGATCATAGAGGATTTCAGAAAATGGAAAGATAGTCCCTGCTCCTGTATAGGAAGAACCAACATTGTGAAGATGACTACTTAGCAAAATATCACCAACGTACCTCATAGACCTAGATAAATCATTCCTAACATTTATTTGGAACCAGAAAAGACCTAGAATAGCAAAGATAATCCTGGGCAACAAAGACAAGGCAGGAGGCATCACAATTCCTGACTTGAAATTTTACTACAAAGCTACTGTGATAAAAATCAGCATGGTATTGGAAAAGAAAACCATGATGATCAATGGAATAGATTAGAACATGCAGAGCCATTACAAATACTCAGCCACTCAGCTTCCTTATCTTAGAAAAAGGGGCCAAATATAATTATTCGAAGAAAGAATGCCTCTTTAACAAATGGTGCTGGAAAAAAGGGGCTTTCCACATACCTAAAACCAAAACTTGACCCAGCTCTATCACCATGCACTAAGCTAAAGTCAAAATGGATTAAAGATCTAAACATTAAAGCAGAAACACTCAATCTCCTGGAAGACAAAGTAGGAGGAACTCTTGAAGACATAGGGGTAGGCAAAGAGTTTATTAATAAAACTCAAATTTCACAGGTAATACTTGAAAGAATTAGCAACTGGGACCTCCTCTTATTGAGAATATTTTGCACATCAAAAGAAAACCAACAAAGTAAGAAGACAACCCACAAATTTAGAAAAAATCTTAATGAAGAAGCACTCAGACAAAGGACCTCTCTCTAGAACTGATAAAGAACGAAAAAACATTAGGGCCCCAAAATTCAGAGAACCTATCTAAAAATAGGCATCCGAGATGAACACACACTTCTCAGAGGACAAAATTATAGAAGTGAATAAATATATGAAAAAATGTTCCATATTCACTAGCCATCTGTGAAATGCAAATTAAAACATCTCTGAGACATATCTCACCCTAGAAAGAATGGCTGTCATAAACAAATTAACCAACGACAACTGTTGGAGAGGCTGTGGGGAAAAGGGAACCCTTCTACCCTGTTGGCGGGAATGTAGTCTGGTGCAACCATTATGGAAATCAGTATAGAGACTTATTAAAAAACTAAGAGTGGAAATTCCATTCAAACCAGCTATCCCACTACTAGGAATATTTCTGGACCATCTGAAAACATCATATCACAGTGATATATATGCACCTATGTTTATAGTAGCACAATTTGTGATAGCCAGATCTTGGAAGCAACCACAATGCCCATTACCTGAGGAATGGATGAAAAAGATGTGATATTTTTATACAATAGAGTATTACTCAGCTATAAAGAATGATAAATTCTAAGCCCTTTTCTTTAAGTGGATGCCACTTCAAGATATGCTCATAAGTGAAACAAATAAGACCCACATGTGTAAATATCATAAAGTCTCCCTAGTGTAAGAACTCAAAAGAAGAAATAAAAATAGAAAGGTATAACACAATTAAAAGGAAAGTGAGAACTTAAGAATTAAATAATGAAGAGAAGGCAAGGAGAAAAGCTACAAAACATGACAGGGGCAAAACCATACATTTCTATGCACAAAATGGTTAAGGCAATAATTCTGAAAATCTTCAGCAGGTTTTTGAAACTCACATTTAATTGGTAGGATTCTCACCCTGATTAACTATATATACTTATACCTGTGCACTAAGCAACTGCACTGAAGATGGCAATGTGTAATACTAGGGCCATGCTTGAGTGCCTGTCATTCTGGTCTTCTAAAAATGTACTGCTTCAAATGTCATATCAGTTATTGCTATACTGTCTCTCAAGCAAATGTTTGTTTAAAAAAATAATAAATGAAAATACGAGACAACAAAAAAGTCATAGTATTGTCCTGCTACAATGCTGTATATGGTTAGATTTCTAAATTTCTGTGTAAAAATATATAATTGTTTATTCTTATTTTTTAAATTTTTTTCTTCACATTCTGTAGGGATTTAAAGTTTGACATATCAATACTTGATGGAAAATATCTGTTCCATGTTGTGTCTAAGATGTTTGATACTCAGACAGATAGTGAGGTTAAACTCAACTGCCTATGTTATAGGGTAATAATATCATTGAGATTCTCTTTTGGAGGGTTAACAACTTAAGTTTTCAGACCTAAAATTAGAGAAAAAGAAGGGCTACAAGGATAGCCAACATTTTGGGCCTAGCCATTCAAGGTTAGTGAGGACTCAGGACATAAGAGAACCTGTACTGTAACATTGTGTAACTCAGTGGTGTGTCAAATTTTTTGATCAGGGAGATTATGGGGCCAAAGAGGAAAGTGATCACTCATGTATTATATGCCAAATGAGAGCCACCTAGAGAGAAAACATTCTGTCAGGCTTTCCCAGAGAGCAAATTCATCAGGCAATAGCTGTGACTCATCCACTTGGCTGACACTGACAAAGGATCTACAAACTGCAGTACAGGGTTTCTGAATAAATCCTGAGGGGATTTGACTGACCTTGTCACATACAAAAATTACATTTCTTGTCATATAGGTCTTGCTTTGTCTTGGTCTTAACCATGCAGAAGAAATGTATAAAAAAGTAAAGCCATGTTAATATGCTGAGCTGTAAAAGGCTCAAGTCAACAGCTTCTGACATTGCCAGTCCTATGGATAACCCACTAGTCTTATGCACTACTGGACTATATTGGATTATTTTGTAGAATTCACACACCTACAATATTTAAATGGCAATACCCATCTCTGAAAAAGCTAAACAAAAAAAGGAGATATAAATGAAGGACGATTTTGTATCTGTATATACAAAATAGTTCATATAGGTATACATCTAGTTTCTCTTAATTCAATGAGAAGAAAGATTTGTACTAGTATTTTTTGGACAGGATATCATGTCTGCATCTTCTTTATGAATAACTACTATGAAAACAACAATATGCAATATATTAATTATTGTAACTGTCCTACTAACCTGTTTTGAAACTGTCTCATTGCTATTTGTTTCTCAATAAAATTAATACAATAAAAAATTATTTCTGATCTAATTTCCTCTATACATTTCAGCACTTGCTTCTTTACTTCTGATGCTATTATTTCAGAGATTTGAGGTGTGTGATTTCCAATTTCTTCTGTGCTTTTGTCTCCTGCATTTTTTCCAAGTGGGGTCAGGGCCTGAGAATGCATTTTTCTCCTTCTCTTTGTCATTTTGTACAGCACTGTCTTCTGACCTTTGCTGTAGACCTTGGTAGAGTTCTCATCTTAGTACCCAGCCCGGGTCTACCAAGCTCAAGCTTGTCCAGGTGGGTGTGGCTTGGGTCTGGCTGCTGTGCTCCACTTCTTCCTGTTGCAGCCCTTGGAGTTGAACCCTCTGTGCCACTCTGGCAAGATGTTCTGCTCCTGAATCAGCTGTGTAGGCCTTGCCTCCTGCCTCTCTGCAGGGGGTTCTGCTGCAGGTTCCACACACACATCTGGTCTGTGTGCTGGCCGGAATGAGGATCCACACTTAATATTTCTGAAACTTAGTATTTTTGCCTCATTTCAAGATTTATTTTTATTTTTTAATCCTGTGAGAGTTAAAGACTATTTACTTTCATTTTTAAAGTAAAGATTATATATGCGGATGCTGTACATTTCCATGTGAGCAACTTTGCAGAATGTCTAAATAGAGGTAATTTACATTTGCAGTATCTTATAGACTTAGCAACTCTTGCAGTAAGAGGACGAGCTGTCAATAATTTTGAAGTTGACAACAATATATTGTTGCTAGCTACAGTCATCATGATGTGCAGTGAATCCTCTGGATTTGTTCTTCTGAACTTTGAGTTGGAATTTTATATCATTTGACCATTCTCCTCCCTCCTGCGTTGCCTCTAGCGGTTGTGTTTTAGTGAATTTGACGTTTTTGGGCTCCACATATAAGTGACAGTTGGCATCTGTCTTTTCGTGCCTAACTTATTTCATCACACGTGTCTTCCTGGTTCACTGATAGTACTAGCAATAACAGCATCTCCTTACTGGTTAAGGCTTAGTCATCCTCTGTTGTCCGCACACCCCATTTTTCTCATTCATTCACATGCTGATGGACAGTGCTGCAGGGACCTCGGGAATGAAGACTTCTCATCAGCACCCTTTCACGGTATATCCAGAACTGGGATTGCTGGATCATGCAGTATCTCTACTTCTAGTTTTTTTGAGGAACTGCCATACTGGTTTTCTATAATAATTTAAAAAGACACAGAAATGCTGACATATCATGAGGCACCACTAGTGCATACTGGTTCAGGCGTTCCGCACTGGGGATTAGAGGCAAATGGACCACAGACAGGTGGAAATCACAAAGAGACTCTGTCCACTCAGCCCCCAGCATGTGACTGTGAGATTGATGATGGATAGGAGAGTCTAACTAATTTAAAACACTCATTGAGCTTCAGAAATTTTCTGGTGAAGAGTACTTCTCAAAGATATAGCCCACAATCTGTTACATGGCCAAGGAAAGAAAAAGGCGATGGAAATTAAAGTCTCTCTTTTTCTTCAGGCAAATCAACTTCTTCCAGGAATAGAACTTATCGATAATGAGTCTTTTAAAAGTTTCCAACAACAGTTTATCCTTTCAAAAACTAACCAGAAAATGCCTCAGGAATAAGTAAACTTTTAATTAGAACCAGAATTTAGAAAGATAATAACAAATTATTCGTGGTTCAAAAGGTCCTACAGAATGTGCTGAATAATTGTATTGAATTTGTAACAAATGTTTTCAAATCCCCACATGTAGATCGGGGTGTGATCTGTTCTCTTCCTAGTAGGCCTACCTGACACACGCCATTTCCCCAGCAGTCTACAGACTCCTTTTCCTAAGAAGTCAAGTATTTGTGAAAGTTTCATTTAGAAATTTTGTTTCTTTCTTCCCTTCCTCCCTTCTTCCCTCTTTCCCCTCCTTCCCTCCTCCTTCTGTTTTCTTTTCCTCCTCTTCCTTCCTTTTCTCTCTCTCCTTTTCTTCCCAGGGCCTTCACATAGAGCTACATGCCCAGTCTTTTTATTTACTAAATTATTACTATTATTTTCATTTCTAGGAATCGAACCTGGAGCCTTCACGCTGAACTCCACTCCATCCTTTGTTATTCTTTTGAGACAAGGTCTCGCCAAGATGCTAGCTTTCCCAGAGTGGTCCCCTGCGTCTGTGTCCCTGAGTGCTGCGACGATCAGCTTGCACATCATGTCTGGACATTCATTATTTCTTGCTGGTAAAGAGGAACTGATGGATTCTTTCTGAAGTCATATTTTCCTTTATACATATGGTATGTGCCTCTTATACAACATTGAAAATATAATTTATGCCAAATTTACAAGGTTTTCAACGATTACAACCTTTCTCAACTTGGACCCTCCATTTTCATCCAAGGCAATCTATATTTAGGTGACACAGAACTGAAAGTTAAAAGAAATAGGTTGAAATGCTCTGACTGTTCTGAACCCACTTAAAAGTTTTCTAAAACTGAATTGGGTATTAATAGTTTTCATTAAATTTTAAATGGATTGCCGTTAGATGAAATTAAAAATTTAGTTGCTCAGTTTGACTGGCTGCCAAGTGCCCAGCAGCTGGACATGGTGAATAGCTGTTATGTTGGACAGCACAGACATAAATAGATAGGTCTCTGGATAAACAGATGTGGGAACAAGGATATGGGAATGCAGCGTGTGCGCATTCTCCAACACCACTGCTGTTCTTGGCTGGTGGGATCACTCAGAAGTGGAGTCTAAGTGCTCCTCTGTCACTGTCATTCGTGTCTGAGGTTCAATCCCTAATGTGAAAGAAAAGTATTTCTATTTCAACATATGATTTTTCACTGGTTGGGAACCAAGTCATTTCATTATTTTTTATGGCCATGTGTGTGTATCATTTATGCAATGATTTTTTTTGGAGGGGTCTAGGGGGCGTTCAGAGTCTCACTACTGGATCAGACTCGTAGTGATCTGCCTATTTACAGACTCGCAAGAGCTGGGATTACAGGCGTGCACCACCACGCCTAGTCTCGATTGCTGTCTTAGCACACCCTGGGGTCAGGGCTGGCACGGCAGGCCCAGGGATTATGCAATGATTTTGAACATGTTTTTATTGTTTTTTATTTTTGTTATACAAAGTTATATTATATTCATGGTTATTTATTTGGAATGGGTTCCTGTAAATGTTACACATTTAAGGTAAGTATTTTTTTACATTGCCAACAAATTCATTTTTTTGAAGGAATGGATTAAAAGAAAAATACATGAGACACAGAAGTATGGAACAGAAAATAAATGCAAATGTAGGCTCTTTTGCTAAGTGTTTTATAACCACAACAGACTAGTACAGAACATGCCCTGTACGCAACACAAAAAAGCTTTAAAGATCAAGGTGTTCCCTTACAAGGCAGAAGATCTTGAGTCTCTGTATCTGGAATCTGGGCTGCAGTCCGCGGCTCTGGCCGGGTCCCTGGATGTGTGGCTCAGTCCATGCTTCTAACCAGACTTGAACAGATCAATGGCCACCTGGCCCAGGCAGAAGTAGATGAACTGTTTGGTTTCACGTGTGTCCTCCCCACAGTGCAGTGCCAGGTAGTGTATTTCTTGTCAAACCCCTTTTGACATGGGGTGCAACATTCCTTTCTATGTTGTATTTCTCCAGTGCCTGAGTAGCGCACTCCCCCGAATCCTGCTGCATCCCTTCTGACACGTCTGTGGTTTTGATCACCTTTTGGTCTCATACAGTCACCGTGGAGCAGGACCTGGCTGACTGCAAAGGTCTCCAAGAGGAGGTGCTGGCACCACTTGGGCCTGGGCAGAGGTGCTGTAGCTACTGAAGCCATGGAGCATCTCAAGGGAAAGAGAGAGAGGGCAAGAGCGAGCAAGAGAGCATTCTTTACATTTAAACAATCTCTTTCTACCTCTAAAGAAAAATCTTGGAAAATGACAAACCAAATCCAGAATCTACAAGTGAGACGGGCAGGCCAGGCCCGCAGGAAAGAGTTCATGCTGCAGTTTCAGTCCTCGGTAAGGGCACAGGGGGATTTCCCTCCTTCAGGGGACGTAGTCTATTTGAGCAAGGCACTCAGTTGATTAGACAGGCTCACTCCCATCGTAGAGCATTTGGTTTTGCTCAACTGATTTAAATGTCAATCATATCTAAAAATACCTCCACAGAAATATCAAAAGATGGTGATGTCCCTTGTAGAGAAGATATTCAAAAGATGAACAAGTCCAGAGCTCTCTCAGTGGATTCCCAAAATAAGATTGCACTAAGATATACTGAAAATATAGAGCTATCACTATAATGCCTCATCCAACACTCGCTTCCTGACATTTTCAGACACTACCTAGAAAGCCCAAGAAAAATGGAATGAATTTCTAAAAATAAGTGAACAAGGTGCTCAGTAGAGTGGTTGGTTATATGGATATAACATAGACAATATCTTATATAGTAATAACAGTATAAGTACAGCAACATAAAATTCCTAGGTGTTAACTAAAACAAATCAGACACACAAGCTAAAATAACACATTGTTTCTTTTATGTGAGAAGCCCAGAGTAAAAGCAAAGGGCAAAATAGGTAACAGGATGTAAGGAGATAGATCTTTCTGAACGGGAAAGGGATAAAGAGATAGCACAGGGACAGGGATGGAAAAAGAAAAGAATTTGGATGTGTTATGTGTGCGTACCGGCTTTCCACAGGGAATGTAAACATTCTGTACCGCATACGTGTACCAATAAAGTGAAAAAATTAAACATTTATAGAATAAAAATAAGAATACATAGAAATGTTATTCTTCCCCAAAATATTGTTTATATGTGGAGGTAGGTGGGGGTAAGACCTGAGAAAATTAATATTAATTTTGTCTGGAAGAATTAAAAAGCTAATATTAAGTGATTTATTTATCATATATTAGAATATGTCTTGAAACTATCATTATTGTTTAGTTTATGTATTTTTGCAGAGCTGAGGAATCAGACACAAGGGTTTCAAGTGTTCAGTCATTAAACTAGAGCCCCAATGCTTCACAATACTTTTTTAAATGGGTACAAAGTAATATTGGGAAAAAATATCAATGAGATAATACAAAATTTTATTAACAAACACAAATAGCTACAGAATTTTAATATGTACATACTCCCACTTTAATAGCTTCACTGAAGTCTGTCATTTCCTCCTATAAATGGGATTGCAGGCTTGTACCACGGCTCCTCACTATGCAGCTTTGGCCTTCTCTTAAGACTCAAGTGCCGGCTGACTTAGCTTGTGCCACTGTCTGTCCTTAGACTAAGGGTAGGCTGGGCCCTGGTGAGAATCCCTCTGAACCACAGGCATGGAGACAGTAATAATTTCTCCAGGGAAATCAGAGCATTGTTAGGGAAAGGAAGTGGATCTGGGGAACCTACCCAGCAAATGGCCATTGGCTTGTTTATATTTCTATATTGGTTGTTCATGTCTCTTGTTGTAAGTCATCCTCACATTTTCTTTGCCCTGTTTTCTCCTACAACAAAAATCTTTATTTTACTACTTTAGAACAAATGTACAAATGTACTTTAAATGTCCCTAAAGATTTCTTAATTGTTTTTAATTGACAAAAGTTAAATATCCCCCCCCCACTCACCAACTTGCAAGTTTTGTTGCTGGTTCATTGCTGACACATAATTCAAATGTATGAAGACTGCGCCCAGAAAACTAAGGTATAAATAATATTTAGAGAGTAAAATAAAAGACAGACAATAGGAAACAGGAAGGTTTGGGAAGTGAGAAGGAAACTAAGAGGCAGAGGATGGAGGGAGAGGAGAGGAGGGAAAATAAAGAGAATTAAAATGTGTTACGGATCAATCCACTAAGATGAATGTTATAGCTCATCTTATGTTTTGGAACACGTACATGTAAATAAAATTTAAAAGAGTCCACGCACCTGGCCATTTTGTCATTTGTCACTGCAGAAGCTGAAACTGTGGAATCAGCTGCTATTAACTTCCAAATCCTAAAATCTTAGTGCTTTAAGAGATGATTTTAAAATGTGCCCCCAAGCTTTTCATATTCTTCCCTCTGAGGGTGACATCTGTGCCTCACCCCTCGATCATGATGGCTTGATCAATAAATTATGGCGGAAGTGACATCGGTTCACTTTCTGCTGGGAGTTGGATCTGACAGAGCGGCTCCACCTGGCCTCAGCTTTCTGCGTTCTCACTCTCGCCTTCGTGTCTCCATCCTTCACTGTCTTCCCTCCAGAGTCCCAAGAGCTGTGCTGAACGCAGCTAGCTTACAAACTTTTAAAAAGGATCAGTTTTTTCTTCTGCTTGCAATATTTTTCACTGAACTCAGTTATCGGGCTGTTAGGTAGGCAGGCATGTGAATGTCTATCTTGAAAACAGGGCCTTATTTTTAAAATCCATTCATCCGTTGACAGGGTATAAGCTGCTTGCATGATCTAGCTATCATGAGTTGGGCTGTTATAAACATGGTGTCCTGTCGTATCCATTAAGAGGATAAACTGAGTCATTTTGGGGAAAATGGATGGATCTTTAGACCATAATGCTAAGCAAAGCATGCCAGTCACAGAACGTTAAATAGCTCTTGGTTCTTCTAATATGAGAGGTCCAAAATATAAATTATTTAAAGAGTAAAATTAAAAGGCAGAGGGCTGGGGAGATGGCTCAGCAGAACAAGCGCTTTCCTGGCAAGCACAAGGGCCTGAGTTCAATCCCCGGTTCCGCCAAAAAAAAAAAAAAAAAAAAAAAAAAA
>PVKA01028043.1:0-29816 GCA_004027165.1 Ctenomys sociabilis
CTTCCTTCCTTCCTTCCTTCCTTCCTTCCTTCCTTCCTTCCTTCCTTCTGTCCTTCCTTCCGTCCTTCCTTCCTTCTTTCCTTCCCACCTTCCCTCTCTCCCTCCCTCCCCCTCCCTCCCTTCCAAGAGTCTACACAGTGTTCAAGGTCTCACTACTAGATCAGACTCTAGTGGAGGCAGGAGGCTGCCTGTTTACAGCCTCCCAAGAGGTGGGATTACAGGCGCTTGCCACCAAGCCCAGTCTCAGTTACTACCTCAGTGCATACTGTGGGCCTCTGGCATAGCAAGCCCAGGGATCAAATCCCCGGCCCCTGTGAATCCTCTGAGCTATTTGGCTAGCTCCAGATTTCAGTAGCACCCCTCTGGCTGTTGCACTGAGCAGACTGCAGGAGGCCAGATGGCGGTATGTCTCTGGTCCTCTCTAGACTGAGAGCAAATTGGAGCAGGACACAGTGGAGGCAAGAGTATTGATGATCAGCTGGTTTTATGAATATTTTACTGTAGAGTCACAATGAGTGATACAGGATAATTAATTTTATATTGGAGCAAATTATTAAGTTCACAGTATAAGAACAATACTTTTCTAGATTTTTTATGTTTAAATGTGAGAGGAAAAGTCCTAAATATTACAGTAGGTAATTTACTTTTATTATACTTTCATTTAAAACCATTTAGTGTATTCTCACTTTATGTAAATACTTCAAAGTTTTTATTAGTACCCTTTGTAACACATGATTTCATTCCTCACTGAGGGTTGGTACATGGACATAACACATTTTATGAGTTCAATCCCTAGTTATGCCAAAAAAAAAGAATATTTTTTCTTATATCAATATGTAAAGATTTAAGATTTTTAGAATTATTTATTTTTACTCATTTATATTATTATTTTGAAAATAAAATGTGTCTTAATCTGTGAATCTATTGTTTGAATTTGAGCTTTTCCTATTAACCCAGTATTTGCACTGATGTTTGCCTATTTTATCAGCAATAAATATTGTTCGAAATAAACATCTAAAGTTTTATGTGGAAATATTTCTTTGGCTATTTTGTGATAATTTTTGACACTCTTGCAATATCTCAAAAAGTTTCACAATATAAATACTTCAGTAGTTCATAAATACTTTAAATGGTTAATAATTTTGGTGAGTTAAATCACATGTTATTTTAAATAAGAATATGTAAATTTACTAAACTTTGGAGTGACATGTTACATCTTAAATAAAAAATGGAAAAATTTGAAAAACTAACAATTTTGCTTTTACAGAAAACATTTAACTATACCTTATAAATTTTCATTTCATGTACCATTAAAAATGGTGGCAAACAACTATTAAAATAACATGCTAAATGTTTTTTTTACAGCATCTTATGTGTTGATTCATGGCAAGGATCAGGCTTACACTCAATGTGAAAACATATTTAACAGTTCTGAGCTGTGCTTGTCCATTTGTGTACAATGTGCAATACAAGATACGTGGCAAAATAGGTTTTGAAATATATTTTGAATTAGTTTTCTATTATAAAGTTAATGTATATTTAGTGAAATTTACAAAATACAGAAAAACAATGAGAACCATCATCAGTCATGATCTTCACTTCTACAAATAACTGCTGCTGACATTTGCGTTATTGATTTTCAGTGTTTCCTGTATCATCCGTGTATATATGTGCCTGTGTGTGTTACTGTGTGCAGTTCTTAGCTTTTCGTTTCTTTGTTTTTTCTACCCAACATGTGCAATGATACCTTTGTGAGGGAAGAAATGGGGTCTTGACCTGTGAACGTATTCAGAGGACAAATTGCAGATGCAGATTTCTTGAACTTTATAAGCTACCTTGTCTGCTGTATGAATAAAGAAGTGAAACTTGTTGTGGGACCCTTCTGCCAGGAATCATCTCAGGGTCACCCAGAGGCTATGCTCCTCAGTGGTGGCTTTTTTGTTTCCTGGAAATCAGACTTTGTGCTGCGATACCAAAATATCTGTCTCTTGCAACATCGCACCTTACCATTGCCAACACAATCTGTTGTAGTGAACTGGTAACTTTTTCTGGTGTTCTTAAAAACATTCTCATCCTTAATCTCTTTTTCCTGAACCAAAAGCATTTAATTTTGGCTTCAAGTTGACTTTCCATTTGCTTTATCCCATAATTTATAGATCGTTCTATTTCATTTTTGCTTAGATTTTAGATTGACAGATCCTTTAATTGTACTGGGCCTCAGGTTCCTCTTGATTAAAATGAGGATTTGGGTCATACATTCTCTGAGATTTTTTTTCCAGTTCTAATGCAGAACATTTGTCTCTCTGTGAAAGTACTGTGAAGGAGTGGAAATAGCATGGGCTCTGCATCAAAGAAAGAGAGCTGAGGGCAGCTCTTGGAGCTCTGTGACTTTGGATACACTTCTTAGTGTTCAAAAAGCTGGGGTTTCCTTCTACGTGAAAGGGGAACATAGAATATGCTATTGTACTTAGCTACATGTAATCCAAACATGACTACAAATAAGGGCTTTATTTTTCTCATTTATAATGAAGTCTGGGGCTAGTTCAGACATGACAGATCTGTTTCTTTATGCTTTTATTCTTCTGTTCTTTGTTTTTCTTTTTGTGTTTCCACCACCTTTATTGTGTGGCTCTCAGCTTTGTGATTCTACCACAAAGAAACACCTGTCTATACAGGCAGATTTCAAAAGTGGCATGCTAGCTGAAATTTCATGAGTAGCTACAATTTTATAGATGTTGCTTTCCTCTCATTGTTCAGACCCCCCCCCGCGGAATTTATCCCCAGTAACAGGGAATATGGAATATTATGATTTTGTTGAGTGTGTTGATTTCATGAATAAAATTATAGCTGGCAAGAATCTAAAGAAGGTAGGGCTGGGCAATGAGTAGATGTCATCACAGCCTCTCACCAGGAAGACCTTTCATTTTTCCAGATGGTCCCCCAGATGATGTCCATCTGGTAGCAGACACATACGAAGTAGCCAAATGATCTCTATTCTCTGTTTTGGGGCTGTTACCATTTAAGACCAAAAAGACTTCTTCAATGATCAAGACAATGATGCACACATTCTAACATTACTTTAAGAGACACATAGAGTACTAAAGAATGTAAGACCTGTCTCTTTCTCAGTTGATTTTTACAAATTTTAGTATCTAATTTGGCTTGAGAATTAGGTCTCTCATTTTAACTTGCTTGATATTAGAAAAGGAAGCAAGTAAGTTAAAAAATATGTATTGAACTTTTTGTGCAATTGAAAAATTCAAAATGAACGGGAAAACTGGGTTGACATGATCACTTGGTGAGTCTTTGTGTGGGAGGGAATCCCATTAGATAAGAAAGTGATCACTGAAATAGCATGCGGACCACTGCTGGGAAGTCAGAAATGTATTTTCTTTGGAATACCTTAAATTAATCTGTGGAATTCTTAAAATGCCCATTGCTAGAATCATTAAGTGAGAGGGCTGGGGAGATAGCACAGTAGGATAAGCACTTGCCTAGCAAGTGCAAGAGCCTGAGCTCAACTTCCGGCTCCTCAAAAAACAAAAAAAGAAAGGATCATTAAGTGAATCTATTTCCACAGTGTTCTAAATGTGCTATGTGCAAGACGATTTTGTCAGGGACACTAGTAATAGTTTAAATTTACAAAATTATCATAATTTAGTACTAGAATTCTGATGAAGAGGTTGCTGTGACACTCTGGTGAGGGTCCACCATACTGGCTGAGGAGAGAGGGAAATCTAAAGCTCATGCAGAGGTCAGCTGTGTGGAGGGTTTGGGTTAAACAAAGGACGGCCTTTCAGGACAAGGAGGGACTAACTCAATAGAGGACCTCATCATCTCTTTAATAACAACAATGAAACACGTCATTATCATCACCCAGAGAGGGCAGACAGAGCAGAAAGCAAGCCTGGCTTCAGCACAGCTCTGATGTTTGACATGACTCTGACTTTTGGCAGGAGCTGAGAGTCTGTGACTCTCCTAATACATTTCAGGTATGACGATCAGTCCTGAGACCTCCCTGGAGCAGCTCCCCATGCTCCCAGCCCCACCACTGGCATCGAGCACTCTACAGATGGGACTGTTTTATGATTCCATGAAGGTCTTGTCTGATACTCAGAAAACGCTTTGGAAGTTCACTGGTCAGTTGAGAAAGATAGAAGCAGTTCACTAGGTGTTAAGGTATTGCTGGTATTTGAGTGCTCTGTTGATATTTACTTTCATAAATGGGGAGCAGGAGTAATATAATGGTTACACCATTTATAACACTAAGTTATGCTTTGCTATGAATCAGGCTTTTGAAATGTTTGACTTGTTCTCTACTGCACTGGATTATTTTTAGACTAGAAATTCTCCCTTATACTTGTTTAGAAAAAGTTGTTTGTAAGCAAACACACATGTTTTTTTTACAAAATGTCTGGAGAGGTGTATTGTGCATTGACAGAGTTAAGACTTGCCAGAACCCTGTGACCTAGCTATCTCTGCTAACAGTGGAGGAAACTGGCATGGAAAGGAGGAGCAATGTACTTGAGGTCATACCAAGCATTCAGACAAAGCTATAAGGCTGGAGGGCTCACGCTCAGCCCCACTGTGCCAGCCCTGCTCAGTAAGAAGTTAGATCCAGGCAGAACGTTTCACATTCTTTGTTCTTAGTTACCTTGTATTTGAACTTGTGTGCATCCTGGACTTTTCGTATACAATAGCTTCGTGGTGTATTTTACCACAGCCCATGGGTCTTTTTCATGGCAAAGAAGTTAAAACACAAAACACACACACACACACACACACACACACACACCCCTATTTAATATCTGAGAACATCCTCATTTTCATTTGAAGTGAGTTATTATTGCCTTCTCCAATCCCTCAAACATTATTCTTATTGCAGAAAAAGAGAACGAGGATTTCTGAATGAGTCACAAATGAAAATGAAAAATGCAGAAAACTGTACATCATTGTATAATACCCATACATCTGGCCATTAGCCAAACAGAATCATCCTTTGAGTTTTGGGAGGACCCTTTTGAAAAAAACCAACATATTCTATTCTCCCTGAGTATAAATCTCCATTTGTTTTCAAGGCAGTGAAGCAAGGTGGAAGTGGCTCTTACCAGCCTGCAAGAAAGCTAATTATTCTCCATTTTCCTCAGTCATGCATTTAGTGACATGTTGTCATTAGAAAATTGGCCCTGTTTGGTGTGTTTACACCATGAAAAATCAGTAAACAGTGAAAATCAGGGCCCTTCCTCCCTCTTCCCTAGAGACAATCATTCAACAGTTACCAGCGTGCTGCTGTGCGAGAGCTTGGATATCTAATGAGTGCATGGTATTTAAAAGATTGTCTCTAATTAATTTTTAATGGAAACAGACTGTAGAGATAAATGCAATCTCTCTGCCTACTTATTTCCACTGTGTGTGTGTGTGTGTGTATGTGTGTGTGTGTGTGTGTGTGTGTCTTTGAAACGTATCTTGGAAGGGAATCAGTCTTAACATGAAATTATCAACTCTGTGGGAAGACTTCCTGAAATAAAATCTCTTTCCCTTTTGGGAAGCTTTCTCAGAAACAAAAGCCTCTCAGAGTTTCATCTCTGGTTTTCGCTGGACATTTGCGAAGAGCAATTACTTCCCTCTGAGTCCCTGTTAGCCCCCAGCACTGATGCTGATGAGCAAACCGCGGAAGAGCTGAGAGGGAAATGGGCCTGAGTCACCTAAATGCACTTAGCTGGCACTTCCTGCCCCTCTGCTTGCGTCACTACAGATTCTTGGTCCTTAGCAGCGGGGACAGAAGTCATAGTTGTGCAATCGCACATTGCTCAGGGATCTGTACCTTTGATGGATCTCCCTGGAAAGGACACACTAATTTGTTCTGGTGACATTTTCTGTACAAATACATGCCAGTATTTTGGGACTGCATCCAGGTTCAAATGCTCGTAAATGACTAATGCTAAATTCAAAGCTTCCTTTTAAGATACATTGCTCTATCAACAACAGAGGTTCTGCACGGACAGGACTGAGAGAGGCCTGGCCTTTTCTGTGCAAACACTTTAAGCAAACATTGTTCTGTGAAGGAAGAAACACAAGAAGACTAAAGGATAAAGTCAGAAAAGCAGCAGAGGCTTCCCAGCAGAGCCAGGGGATTCTGCTTGTTTATTTTTGCTTTGTGTTCACCTAAATTCATTGATGCCACAAATGGGAGCTCAAAGCATTCATAACATGGAATACTGTAAGCGGCAGGTGGAAGGCCAAAAGCTTTCTGACCAGCCTCTGGGAAGGTTGGCATATTCTTTGCGTGCTATGAGAAACTAACGGGAACAAGTGATAGTGTTTAACTGCAGAAATGAAGGTGAAGGGTAAGGCAGTCACTCAGGGACATTTTTGTTCTTAAGAATGATTTTTTTCAACAAATAGAAGGTGAACCATTATGCAGTGTCTGTAAATACAGCATGATACAAAGCTTTGCTTCAGAAGCAATTATTATGATACTGTAATAAATTTTACTTATATTTATAAATAAATATAAATAAAATATATGTATATTCCACTTGGCCTCTTAAATTGTTTAAGGGTTCCCTAATTATTTACTCTATGAGAGAAATAAATTACAGGTAAGTGAGTAAATTGAACAAAAGGCAAAATAAAGATTAAAACAGCACATCGGGGTGAAGCTACCCCGCAGTTTGCATCATGGGATCCTTCTTTACTCAAGGAAGATGCAGCGGCTCATAGATCGCCCTTTGAGTGTTAGGGACTCATGGTAAAGGATTATTGACTTAGTGTTTGTAAGACGAAAACAAGACATTTGCTCAGTAAAAGCGCAGCTCTTCTACGCTATGGAGAGTATGTGACAGAAAAGGTCAGTAAACATTTACATTTAGGAGAAGCATATTTAGTAATAAGTATTTGAGTTGGATAGATGTCATTTTTACATAATTTCTTGAAGGTTTTGAAGGGCATAACATTTAAAATCTACTAACTATCATTTCAGTATTTAATATGCCACAAGTTAGAATGAAAAGGCCCTTTGCCAGGCATATTTGGTTGCGCTTGTAATTCCAGTGACCTGACAGGCTGCTGTAGCAGAGTCTCCCTTTGTAGAGGGCTTCTGTCTCAAAATGCAGGGGTAAATATCTGCGGTGTAGCTCAGTGGCTGATGCAAAGCTCTAGCTTCAGTACCCTGGGAGTGAGCAAATGTGTATGTACATGCACACATACAGATGCACACACACAAGGCCTACATAAAATAAAGCCAGTCTGTCTAGATGGAAAATATTGACAGCAACCAGCTAATTCAATTTAAATGAATTTACCTTTATGGTTGTAAAATCACATAGCAATATAAATTGATTAATAGCAAAACATTACTCAATTGTATAAAAATGGGTAGCATTAGAAACAGTCTTTATTTTTACAAACTTCTTCAGTAGTGCTACAGTTTGTGCCTAGGTATTCCCCCCAAACCTCACGCAGTCATTGGGGCAGGCTTCTAGAGTTTGTGGTGAATTTGTGACCCAATGCTAGCATTGCGGTGTGAGTGCTTCTCCTGACCTGGGGAGGGTAATTGCATACAATATAAGGAGGGAGGACGGCCTTGCTACCTGTGGCAGCCACTGCTCCTTCCTTTGCTCTTTGTTGTTTTTCCGCTGCTATGAATGGCTGCCCTCTGCCACAGGCCACTCTGTCTCAGGGCCAGTACAGTGTGGGCTGGAACCTGCACTAACTGTGAGCTAAATAAACCGTCCCTCCCTTAATTTCAATGTCAGGTATTTTGTCCCATCAATGAGAGAAAAGTAGCTAAGACAGGTAATTTCAATTGGGGAACACTCAAAAGTCTCAAAACAAAGTAATATTGAACCAAAGCTCTCTTCATAAAATACTCTTCTTTCTTACCTAACATCATATAGATAGAGATATAGATAGAGATACAATTTCTTCTTTTTACGATAGACTCTTGGTATATAGGTTGGACCAAGTCTCACCTCACTGCATAGCCCTGGATGATAGCAAACTCATGGAAATCTTCCTGCCTCAGCTTCCCAAGAGCTGGGGTTACAGAGGCATCATCATGCCAGCCTCCTAACATCAAATTTGTTAAATGGAAGGGGCTACTTATTAGCCTTTATCTCTGTAAATTGATTCTGCCTTGAGGATCATGATACATAGCATTACAAGGTAAGATCTTTACAAAGCAGACTGTAGTCTGAACCAGTATTTGATGAAGAATGCCTTTAGTCCGAAATTTCTCCGAAGCACTGTGTATATAAATGTTAGTGTGAAAATATTTTTTTTTTTATTTTATCCTCTGTTGAAATTCTTTGGGCCATAATTTAAAACAACCTCAAAGATGGATTTGACTTAAAAGATGGATCTTTTAAGGTCTACTGAAACACGAGTCAGTGGTGCTTAGGAAAGAGTGGGCAGTGGAGGGAGAAAGGCCAACACTGGACATCAAGAGCTGGGCATGAAGAACATCAGGAAAGAGCTGGGACACTCTCCCTTGTACACTGTGTGGGTGGCAGTGGGCAAACATACACTGAAAATGGGACACTGCAGCTAGAAGGCAGACGGGTCAAGAGACGCTGAGGACACAGGTGTCGCGTGTTCATGAAGTCCGTACCTAGGCTACAGGCTATGTACTGTGAAGCAAAGGTACACGGAAAGCCTATGGCAAGTGCTATTTTTTTGAAGCCTCATTCCTAAACATTCTGAATCAGAAGGTGTGTGAAGGGAGGGAGGAGGAAGAAGGAAAAACAATTTTAGGTTTATCTTAGATCTGATTCAGGTGATTCACAGGCATAAGTTTGTATCATACACTTCCGCATCTGTCTTCTCATATTCAGAAATGCATGTAATCATAGGATTTTTTTTTTATTCCAGACTCTATGTGATCCAAACTCAACCTGGACCATCCATGCTGTCTTTATCTTACACTGCAATCTTATGTCTTTCTCTGACCTATTTACATCTGTTTATACTCTCTATCTTTATTTAGCAAAGGGTAACTGTGGAATACAGTTTTTGTTTTCTGTGCAACAAAAAATCTTGGAGGTTTTCCTCCATCTGCAAGCACTTACATTTCTGGACCATTCATTTCAATGACTGCATAGAATTATATACTTCAATGTACAAAATATTTTATTTTTGCTTTAGTGTTGGAAACTTACATTTTTTTTTCCCTACAACAAGAAACTACAATGAAAATTCATGTGTGATATAATGGTGAAAGTAGACAATATGGTACAGAGTGAAGTTTTAGAAATGTGATTATGGAATTAAGAAGTATGTGTATTTAAAAATATTTAATCAATTGTTCAAAGTTTTCCTTTAAAATATTTGCTTTGAACTTTAAAACAGGTAAGGATACCCTTTTCCCCCAAATTTAGTAGTATTAAAAATGGCCAAAGTTGGGGCCAGGAAGGTGGCTCAGTGGAATAAGCACTTCCCTGGCAAGCATAAGGGCCTGAGTTCAATCCCAGTTCCACCAAAAAAAAAAAAAAAAAAAAAAAAAAAAAAAAAAAAAAAAAAAAAAAAAAAAAAAAAAAAAAAAAAAAAAAAAAAAAGGCCAAACTTAACATTTTTGTTTTAGCAAGAAGATAAATGAAAATGTTATAAATTATTTGCATTTGTTTAATTATAAATAAGGCAGATCCTTTTGGTTTCATGTATAAGCCTAGTATCATATTTTTTCTAAAAGTATTAATCATATAATTGTGTCTTCAATCATTTATATTTGGCTTATTTTTGATATAGTTTCATGAACATTTTTAAGCAATATATCATTTTGTATGATATTTAAATTAAAGTACTCTTAAAAGCAGTAGCAAGTCAACAAATATGAAAATTTGAAAAGTATCATTGCAGATCTTAAAATTCCAGAAGAGTCAGGTCTTAGGAACAGAGAAGAGCTAGGTTTAGATAGAGCTTTACGGTAACTAAAACCCAGCACCAAGTCTCAGCATCGTATCTGGACTGACTTCATTCCTTTATTTTATTTGCCTAAAAGGGTCAGAGGGAATCTGTCTAGTAAGGGACAGTATTTCTGTTTCCTCCTTCCTTTCTCCTATTCTCTTCCTGTCTCTTTCCCTTCCCTTCCTTTCTTACTACTATGTATCAAATAGACAATGACTAGATATACAATGAAATGATGAGAGTACAGGACTGATATCAAGAAAAATTCAGATTCACTCAACAAATACCTATTGACTGTATTTTAGTTGTGAGCCACTACATTAGGCTCTGGGAATCAGCCGTGGGATGACAAGCTCCTTAGAACACACACATGTGTGAGAGATGAACGGATGAATTTTGTGGATCTCCAGTGGGAAGCCCATGCTTCTTAGGAAGCTGGCTTTGTATTCATGTATAAGCCTACTACCATATCCAACAGTGTAGTGCTCCTACCTTAAATCACACATTGATTTATATTGCTTGAAATGTAAATCCTCTACCAGGGACTATGTCATAATATGTATTAGGTCCCACAGAATGATTATATTGTATTTCAGTACAATAAACTTTGTCATATATATATATATATATATATAAAATATATATATATATATATTATATAATCAGTTTAAGGATAATTTTTCACAAAATAAATGTATCTTTTTTGCTAGCATCAGGTTTACCCCAAGTCTTTATCAAATTATTTATCATAAACACAGTTTAATAGTCAGACTAACAGACTAAGAGACATTTAAAACATCTAAAATAATTACATTAAATCAAGGTGCAGTTTTAGACTTAGGTGGCCATGCTAATTTACAATAAATGTTTTGTGTTTTTTTTATATTGTCTGTCCTTTACTTTATACTTTTATTTATATATTGGGTTTCCCATATAAGAGAAACTACATGACAATTATTCCAGCATATTTGATTCACTTTAGTTAACAAAAATGTATCAGGATTCACCCATTTTTCCTACAAAAAATTCAAGGTTAACTTTCTCTGTGGTGGAGCAGTATCCATTTCTGTGTAACTATCTCATTTTCTTCATCCATTTGTCTATTGATGGATGGATAGAATGTATTCAAGATTCAGTGATTACAAATTGCTATGCACATAATTGTGCATGTATCACTCTAATGTGATATGTTTGACTTTGTTGAGAAGACAGCCACAAGGAGAACACCTGCATGACATAGCACTTCTATTTTTAATTTTTAAGGAACTATCCATGCTGAGTTCCATTGTGGTTGTACCAGTGGTCATGTTCTCCTCACCAGCAATGAAGGAGAACTCCTTTGTACCTGCAGCCTGGCCAGCATTTGTTATCACTCAGTTTCCTAATGACAGCATCTCAGCATTGTCTTAATTTGCCTTTCTCAAATAGTAATGCTGAACATTTTAAGTAGATTTCTTGGCCACTGCTACATCTTCATTTGAGAAATATCTGTTTATTTCAGTTGCCTATTTTTTTTTTATCGGAATCTTAAATGTGGAGTGTATCTAATGTTTTAAGTTGTTTTATATTCTAGATTTTTTTTTTTTTTTGCCAAGGAGTAGCTAGAAACTATGTTTTTGCCATTCAGTAGTTTGTCTCTTCATTTTATTTCTTTTTTTCTTTTTCTTTTTCTTCTTCATTTTCTCAATGGCTTACTGCACTGTAATTTAACTTGACATAATCCCATTTCTTGATTTTTCACGTTATTTCTTCTTTTTTTTTTTTTTTTTTTTTTTGAAACAGGGTCACACTATGCAGTTCAGGCTGGCCTTAAGCTCACTTTGTAGCTCAGGCTGGTCTCAAACTGACAGCAGTCCTCCTGCCTCAGCCTCCCTAGTGCTGGGATTACAGGGATGCGCCACCACACCCGGCTCCCACGTTATTTCTTGAACAAGTAAGATCTTGTACAGACAATCTTTGCCTATACCTATGTCTTCAAGAGTTTTACCTATTTTGTTGTCATCCAGTAGATCATTTCTATTTTAATAGTTAGATCTTTGATTCATTTTTATTTCATTTGCACAGGAGATACAGGTCAGAGTTTAGTCTCCTACACATGGATGCCAGTTTACCCAGCACCATTTCTAAAGAGGCTATCTGTCCTCCTGTTACCGAGTTGGCACCTTTGTCAAAGATAAAGTGGCTGCATGTGCCAGGACCGGTCTCCACACCCGCTTGCTGGTCCATAGATGCACTAGGCTTCTGTTTGTCAGTACCATGCTGTTTGTATACCTACAGATTTATAACACTCTACTTTGTCCTTATTGCCCAGAATTGTTTTAGGTACTTTAAGTCCCTTTTAGTTCTATATGAATTTTAGGAATGTTTTCTCTCATTGTGTAATGCTAGTAGAATTTAAACCAGAATTTCATCAATGACAGTTTTGTGGGTATGGCCATTTTGACTATATCATCTGCTTATCCAGGAACAAAGGACATCTGTTCATTTTTTGATGTCCTCTTCTATCTCCTTTTTTAGAGTACTGAACTTGGTTCTGAATTCTTGGAGTGTTTTTGAGGTCTTTTATGTAGACAATCATGCCATCTTCAAATAATCTGATTTAAGTTTGTCCTTCCCTATTTCTATCCTTTTTACTTATTTCTCTTGTATAGTTCCTTTCGATAATGTTTTGAGAAGAATATCAGTCAGAAGCAGTGAAAGCAGACAACCTTGTCTTGTTCCTGACTTTTAGCTGGAAAGCCTTTAAAAGCATCTCTCCATTTAATATTTTGTTGGCTATTGGTTTATTACAGATGTCTTGTAGGTTGGGATAAAGATCTCCTTTATCTATCATTTTCAGGTTTTTATCATGAATGGGCATTGGATCGTGTCAAATGCTTTCTTTGCATCTATTGAGAAGATAATGTAATTTTTATACTTCCTTCTGTTTACAGCATACACTAAATTACTTGATTTGTGTAAATCAAACCATCCCTGCATCAGTGAAATGAATCCTACTTGGCCCTGAGATATGAACTTTTTGATATTTGTTACATTCTGTTTACCAGTATTTTATTGAAGATTTTTGTATCAGTGTTCATTAAAGATATTGGCCTAGCTTTTTGTTGTGGTTGTTAGGTCATCCTGTTTGGGTTTTGGAATAAGTGTAATGCTTACTTTGAGGAGGGACTTTCACAATACTTCTTCTGTATTGATTTCATTATAGCTTGAGGAGTGTTTGCATTATATCTCCAAAGTTCTTGTAGAATTTGACAGTGAATTTGATGAGACCTGGGCTTTTACTTAGATGGGAGGTATTTTTTTATTATAGTTTCTTTAGTTTCACTGACTGATATTGGATTATTGAGGATTTTTATATCTTCTTGGTTGAGTTTTGGTAGTTTATGTGTATCTAGGAAGTTATCCATTTCTTCTGAATTTTCCATTTTATTAGGGAAGTTCTCAAATAGATCAGTTATCTTCTGGATTTCAGCAGAATGTGCTGTGTCTTTGCATTTTTTATTTTAATTGCATGGTATTGGGCCTTTTCTTTCCTTATTTTGGTAAGACTGACCAATGGTTTATCTATGTTGTCTATTCTTTCAAAGAACTAACTCTTCAGTTCATTGATTCTTTTAAACTTTAGACTCAATTTCGCTAATTTTGGCTCAGATCACTATAATTTCTTGTTCCTAACTAGATTTGGATTTGCAGAGCTCTTGTTCTTTTAGGATCTCATTAGTTCATTTACCCTAGCTTTCTCTTAATGGGGGCATTCACTGCTATCAATTTTTCCTCTTAGGACTGATTTTTATTATACTATGATATGGTAGCATGCATGGGGCGATTATTATTCTTTTGCATTTACCTAAGCATACTTTATAGGTCATTACATGATTGACTTTGGAGTCCTTGTTCTCTTTAGAAGAATCTGTCTGCTGTGGTTAGATAGAACATTATTGATATCTATTAAGTCCATTTCTTTGAAAGTTTGGTTAAACTTGCATATTCTTTGATGATTTTTTATCTAGTTGATCTGTTTATTTGTGATATCAGTATGTAGATATTTTCATTCTACAACTGTATTGGTTTTTATCAGATTTTTCATGTCATTAGTGTTTATTTTATGAAATTGTGTGCACCAATATTGTATGCACAAATGTTTGCAATCGTTGTCTCTCTCTGTTGATTTATTCCCTTAACCAGTGTGTCATACCTATGTCTTCCTGACCAGTTTTGGCTTAAGGTTCACTTTTCTTTTTCAAGAGAGCGATCTATTTTAATTGAACTTTTTAGTTCATTGAAACTACAACTCAATGTTGTAGTTTCACAACATGAGGTAAAAGGAAATACAGTTTTTCTTACCAGTATTTCACACAGCTATAGTAAAATACTTTAGACTTCAGGGATTTATAAGAGATTACATTTCTCAAAAATGGGATCAAGTAAGTTTTACTTAACTTTGAAATTTCCAGTTGATTCTTTACAAAAGTAAGTTGCAGTTCCATAAGTTTCAAGGCCAAGTTTTAATCACTCTGATGTCTTCAGATCTTAAGACCTGCTGTCTTAATCAATGTCCACTAATTCTGCTTCAAAAATGAGTTTTGTGTTTGGCAGAATTTTGGCATCAGGCTGTCCTTTCTTTCCATAGCCCATTCTGGTTCAATCTCCAGTCGAGCCTTTTCACCTTTACTCATAGTGAGGATGCTTCATCCCATCCTCTGATAACTTTGCCCACTCCCACCTTGAAACTTAATAGCTTGGCACTTTTCTTCTTCTTGAACTTGTTTGAATATTAGTATCAGAAACCATCCTATCCTGCAGTGTTCCTGTGTACCAGCAGCGCACAACGTCTTCCTTTTTTTGAAAGTTGCTTTTATCTCCCTGTTTCAGAATAGATTTTGTGTAGTTTGGTGGCCCTTCATTCTGACTCTCTTCAGGGGTTTCCTTGGGCTTTTCTTCATTGAGCTTCCCACTTTTTACTTGATCAGTCCCTTTACTTATGCTTTTAGTACCTTTAAAATGCTTAGTTTCAAAAAGATGATTATGAGCTGTGATAAAATGATCCTTATTAGCTGTCTTTGTGTCTTTTGACTAGGGAATTGGGAACACTCACATAGAAAGTTACTACTGACAAAAGTGAGCGATATAATCATGTAACCTCAATAACAACAAACTAATTAGCAACAGTGATATAATCCAAGACAAACTGCATATTAGGATACCATAAGAACTAATTAATTATGCATTAACCCTTAACTCTAGAGAAGTAATCTTTAATTAAGGCATAAAAATTAAGACAATCCAGGTATTGATTTATAG
This sequence comes from Ctenomys sociabilis, assembly GCA_004027165.1. Classification (NCBI taxonomy): domain Eukaryota; kingdom Metazoa; phylum Chordata; class Mammalia; order Rodentia; family Ctenomyidae; genus Ctenomys; species Ctenomys sociabilis. The sequence continues at coordinate 15,205 of PVKA01028043.1, forward strand.
CAATATGTATTAAATACAACATATCTCCACTAATAGTGAAATGAATTCAATAGTAATTTTATAGATTTAGCCATCTAAAGATTAACAGAGCTTTATAGTTATATTAAAAATATAAGGGTTGAGAATAACAGTACCAGAGGAAAGATTTTAAAACTTAAACTGTATTTATGAGAAATGAAGAGAGAAATAGAACAAAAGACACTGTTGGGTATCAGTAGTAAATGGATGCTTATAGGAAGAGGTAAACTAAAGGTAAACAGTGATGTGCAAGAAAAAGACAGATAAAAAGAAATTGTATGGGAGATAAGATAGAGAAAAAATTAAAGGACAAAAGTCCAAAAAAAAAGAAGAAGCAAAACACAAAGGAAGAAATAAAAGAAGTGGAGAAAAAGACAAAGAATGAAGAAAAAGAAAATTTCCAAACCCAAATAAACTGGTGAAGAAGAGAGAAGACAGAAGACAAAAAAAGCAAGCAAACAGCATGCACACTCAAAGGAAAGAGAGAGAGAGAGAGAGAGAGAGAGAGAGAGAGAGAGAGAGAGAGAGAGAGAAGAAGGAGGAGGAGGGAGGGAAGGAAATGAAACACATTTCTCTGTACCTTTGAATTTGTGAACTTCTTTTTGGATCTACAGTTTTGGCGAAGTGTCTGGGTCAAGCTCCTGCTCTTGCCCATATAGATGCTCTTGCATGCTACCCTGTTTCTGTTATTTGGTTTTTCTCTTTAAAATAAAATTAAATTAAGTTTTTATTTTATTTATTTGTTTTTTTATGTATTTAGTACAGGATCAACAGTGTGTCACTGCCCAGATCGGATTTGTTTTTTTATTTTTTTAATTTATTTTTTATTTTATTGAAGTACAAATATCAATCAGACAGTTTTAAGACACCTTAACAACATAGATTCGATAAATTAATACATTGCAAACTGCTTTCACACTGTTTTGGTATCGTACAAGTTGCATACATGATATTATACTTACAGACATTATTATAGCAGATATCTCTTATCAGTAAATTAAGAGTGTAGCTGCTTACTTATCTTACTTTTTATACCTGAATTATATCAAAAATTCAATAACTATTTTCCTAGGGGATGACCATAGTACTAGAAGCTGACATAATATCCTGTCCAACCACCATTAGTGCAAATGTTGCCTCTCATAGGATTATGTAGAAGTACAGCGTTATCTATCCCAACTGTACTGTCTATACACACAAATCATGATTTTCTCTTTCTATACCCCTTCCTTTGTCTACACCTGTCAAAGGTGGGCACTCCATTATCATTCAACTAACTTAGGTGCTTGAACTCAATAACATAATCCAACATAGTCTAGCATTCCATAACAATAGTGAATTATTCAAAGAAGTTGTTGACCATAGCCATTTACAGCTCAGCTTAATATTATGGCCCCGCGATGTATACTTCATTTTTATACTTTTCTACTGGATGGTTAAGACCTAGATAGAGCAAGACATATATACCAACACATGTACTTTATGTTTATTATGTGGTCAGTGAAGTCTCCTCAGGGTTTATCTGGTAGTCCTATACATTATTCTGAAGATCCTTTGTCTGTGTCATCCATGTGGATGAGTCACGGCCAATGCTTGACCAGTTTGCTGTCTGTGAGAGCCTGAGAGAAAGTTTTCTCTCCATGTGACCCTCCCAGGCACACTATAGAACTTCAGTCTCTTTCCTCTGTGGCTCCATATCTCCTTGTTCAGAAAATTTGGAGCTCAACTGAGTTTCATGATGTTGCAGTACAGGTTCTCCTATGTCCTGAGTCTTCGCTGACCTTGAAAGGCTAGAGCCAAAATGTTGGCTGGCCTTGTGGCTCTTCTATTTCTCCAACTCTGATTTGTGAACTTAGGTTGTTAACCATCCAGAAGAAAAGCTGATTTGCCATTTACTTTGCCTTATCTGACTCAATTGATTTTAGTTGTGGTTGTATTGTAGTGGTCCTCCTGTTTTCACCTTCTCAAGGGCATGGATTACAGGCACACAACACCACACCCAGTCTCAATTGCCATCTCAGCCCATCCCAGGGGTGGGGCAGGCATGGCACAATGGGGATCAAACCCTGGCCAGTGTGCTCTGCCTAAGCAGGTACTTTAATCCTCTGAGCTATCTAACCAGCCCAATAAAATTAAATGAAAATAAAACAAACAAACAAAAAAGATAAGCAAAGCAGTCTGACCTCAGGCCAAAGCAGTCTGTGAGCATCAGCAGGCAATAGAAACAGGACAAGGGTCCCAACACCACAACTTTGAAATTCAGACCATGCAGGCTAAGCCTGGCCTCTGGTGTGGGAGTGGGGCTGTATCCTTTAGTTCAAGCCTGGTCAGTAGGTGCATTCCAGTCTGTTCCATAGCCCAACTGTCTCCTGCAGCTGACTCCCATGCAGTCACGTAGGAATGTAACGCCTGGAGCCCTGATGGGAAGCTGTCCTGGAACTGATTGGAGTCACAGGTTCCAACGATGAACCCTTCAGAGCAATGACATGCAACCAGCCACTCTACAGATAGACAGCACTTGGGTTGCAGATGCTCAAGGGCTCAGGCCAGAGTGGAGTGCCTGGCTCTCCCTGCAGCTCACAGTGATCGTCACTCTGCTCTCTGCTGCCTTCCCTGAAAGGCCCTTTGCAGTCCTCAGCTTTCCATTTCTGAGTCCCCCTTTCCTGTAAGGCGCCAGGTGGAAGCTCAGGAGAAAGCACAGACTGTGTCTGCCCTTCATGGCCTTGTGTTCAGTCTCCTCAGGTTTCATTTTTTTCTGGAAGATCCTTCCAAGTTCTTGGACATCTAATTCTCCATTTATCCTTCCTCAAGTTGATACTTTCTAGTTTCTGGATTCTGGATCTTGAAGAGATTGAGTTGCTGCTCACCATGCTGCCATTTTCCTGGAAGGTATTAATCTCCTATTGTAATTTATCTTTATTGAGGAAAAACATAAGGAGGACATAGAAAATCCATCCTGCAATGTCTGCTCCAATTTTTGCTCTGTTACAATATCTACTTTGAACTACTAAAGAGATAATGGGGAAATTCCATAACTTTTTCTGCTACCATTAATCTTTAGAAATCCATCCACCTCAGTTTAATCTCCAATTTCAAATTTCATGAAAGATACTATTTGTGCCTAATGCAGTCTGTAGGGACCATGGAGAGACAAAATGGGCCCACACCCCAAATTTTGTACAGAAATGCCCATCACAGAGCATATACACCCTGGGGACCTAAGACTTAATTGTTCATGCAGTGGGGATTAATGAAAGGAGCCTAGAAGTTTTCATGAATGTCCCAAAAGAACTCCAGAGAGAAGGCAGCAGAGGCTAGCTCAGGCTTTTCACTGTGGTTGTAGGTTCCTGTGAGGACTGGGATTGATTGCTTGGGACTCTGCGCCCGCACCCAGGGAGAGCACACCTAGGTGCGCCATCACCTGCCCAGTTGTAGTGAGGAACAGAAAGGAGAGTTGCCCGTTTACTGAGTATCAACCTAGATTTAGAGTCCTTGTCAAGGTCCAAGCCAGCTTCTCTCTCTCTCTCTCTCTCTCTCTCTCTCTCTCTCTCTCTCTCTCTCTCTCCTCTCTTTCCTTTTCTTTCTCTCAGTTCTTCTCTTCCATTTGGAAGGATGAAAAAAAAAAAACCCATTTAACAGAAAATGTCTTTAAGAACAACCAATGAACATGTTGAAAAAATGGCATAGAAAATGTTATTTAAAAATGTTAATATCCATTAATCAGTTGCATTTTTTTCTTCTGAACTAATACAAGCACGTGCACACAGGCACACCCACACGTGTCACTGGATGCAGAAGGGGTGTGGCATGAGCTGGTGTCACTGGAAGATCTAACTAAAACCAGGCTTCCTGCTCCTAGCTTTGCCACTGCATTGACATTCCCCAGGGGCTTGGGGGAAAAATGCAGACTGAGGATACTCCCCAAACCTGGTGGATTGGAATCTTCACTTTATAGACTTCTTAAAATAAAGTTGTTCTTTAATCCTTTAAAATAATTCCATATGGAGAGGTTTTCCCCTCACATACCTGTTTGATCAGATCCAGCTTTAAAAATAAAAGTGTTCTGAATTCAGAAAAGCAACTTGATTTTAATATTTTTCTCCACTTTATGCCCCAAAATGTGAAAACTAAAATTTTTGCTTTTAAACTAATTGCTTTAGTGTTGTGTGAAGGCGCTATTACCTAGTGAGTCTTGAGGGCTGTAAAAACATGTTTATACACATTCATGTTCAGATACTGAGAGCAAGATCCTTAACAGAAGAAAAATCATATTTAGATGTGCACGTTGGTTTGTTTTAAGACAGAATACACTCAATTCTATTAACGCATCAAAGTGTAAATAGCATTTGATACACATCTGATCCTAAAGATATGCCGTTTTATGGGGGGAGGGTTCAGAGAAGAATGCTAATCTGTTTCCAACCTTTCGGCTAAGTGTGAAGGAGAGCTCACAGGCATGGCTCCGAAGATTTCAGATATATTTACTCTTCCAATTCTGTACTCACTGCATAGTGTCTGAAAGTATTTCATCATGCTTTGAGTTGAAGAAATGAAATGTCAATAAAAATTCACAATTTTGTTAAAGCAGAATGGTACTGAATCCACTAATTTCATCTGATCCTGATTTAATTGTTTTCTTTCTACCGTGGTTTCTCCTGATAACACATTATTCCCATGCTTTGAAGTTTCCTTGTATTCTTTCCCCTTCCAAAGTTTAGTCTTGGCACTTTTTATACTGATCTTTATTTTTCTTAGTCCTATTGAACACAGAGCATGAACATATTGCTGTACACTCTGTTTTGGCAATTGTTTCGTGTATCTATCATTTTTGCCCAGCTAGACTATTACAGTCCTTTAGATCTGATATGTAGACAATATTGTATTTCTAGTAAGTCAGTCAGATCAGAACATATTAGGTGCTTAGCAACGAGTTAAATCAAAGTGCCCCGTTGCCTATGGAGAGCTGGATTTTTCCAGTTTACATGGAGGCAGTAGGCTCATTAAAAATCTGCAGGGGATTATGGGAAATAGAAGTAACAGGTGATTATGGAAAGTGAGTTGAGAGTGATCTCAGGTATACTTGCAAACTTTATAGATTTGACTAAAGCTGATTCCTGATGTCAAATCCATTTACCCAAATCTGCCAACGTGACAGTTTATGAAACGTGTCTCAATGAAGTAAATGAATAATTTGTAAACCTAATCCTCTTTATTTCTTCCCCTTTTTCTCAAAAAAACATCCTTTAGGATAGATGTACAGCTACTTTCTCTTAGTTTACTGAGAATAAAAGTTTGTACTAATATTGTTTAGATAACATATTATATCTGCATCTTGTCCTCTGAATAACTACTATGAAGACAATATGCAATATATTAATTATTGTAAACCTCCTACTAACCTGTTTTGAAGCTGTTTCATTCTTATTTTATCTTTTTTTCTGATTAAAATGAATAAAAGTATTTAAAAAGTAGTATTTGCTGCCAAAAATCTATAAACCATCTGAAAACTTCTCCATTCCTTTGCAATTTGGACAACTACAGTGACTGGAACTGTGTGTAAGAATTTGTACTAATTTCATGAGTATCTTAAGATGAGCTCAATTAAATTCCTTCCATTCCAAGTCTCTGTTTTGTTTCCTAGAAGACAACTATTTCGAATGTTGACTTTTAGTTACTAAGTTTTTATAAGAAGTCACAATTTCATTCTATTTTTAGTGGAAAGTTTTATTATTTTTAGGGAAAATTTTTTCAGATACCTCAATGAACAATTATGAATGTTATGAAACTAAATTTTTCAAGAAAATTTTATTATGCACATTTTCTTTGTAGTTAGGAAGATTTTGCAGTAGATATTATAGGTATTAGGAGAGTATAATTTTTTTCATATACAGGCTGATCATATAAGTATTGTATCAGAATTTAAAAAATCATCAGTTGAGGGCATTGACATATGATAAACCTTATTATGATATTTAGGAATTGTTCATCTTAGGTATATTTAAATGCAGTTTCATAATCTGTGATTGAAACTCAGTCTGTGGTCACTAAGAATCTCCTTATTGGGTTCCTTTCTTTGAATCAGAAGAGCCAGTGCAACATGGTAGAAGCAGCAGATAGCTTTTGGAAAACACTTTCTTAATAAATCAGTGAAAAAAGCAAGCAAACTTATTCAAGACCAGCTTGAACTACATAATGAGGTCCTGCCTCAAAAAGACAAAAACTTGAATTTCATCCTCATCAGCCTCAGGGCTTTTACTTCCCTAATCTTTAGCTCATATCTATAACATGGTGACCCCCAAAATTGTAACTGGGTAGTTGGTAGAATCAAATAAGTAAGAAAGCACCTACACGAAAACTTTAATATGAACATTTATTGTTATTATATCTATTGAAAATATCAAGTATGAAGAATTTTGCTAAACCAAAGTAACACAAGATAGGATGAATTGGGAAAAATAGCTCATAAAATAAGCTACCTCAGTGTATGCTGAATTATTTAACTTCATTCAGCTGAAGGACTTAACGAGATACCAAGGCTGTTAGCACTAATGCTGAGAAGAATGCAGTGCTGAGGCTGGGCTAATAAAGGACAGATAAGGAGCCTCTATATCCTCTTGGCAAGAACTTGCACCTGCCACTTCATGACCTTACAGCCTACCTAGTGATGCCAATCTGTGAAAGCCAGCATCTACTTGATTACAGGGTAACACTTGGGAGGTCAGACCTTCCAAATTCGTACTGTTCACAAACTGATGAGCATGGTGAATGATCAATTTCTTTTCCCACATGCAAAGTAGATCATTTAGTTTTTATGGAAATCCCAGCTCAAAGAACGGCATGCATCCCACTTTCACATACAACCCATAAATACCACTTGGAAATCTTAGCTTCCTTTGCTTGCCCACAGAGAATGTGTGTGGGAAGATGAGCTTATTTCCATAATGAGACAAGAACTCAATGGAAAGACTGATCTGTAGAAGTTCAATAGCCTTCAGGTCATTGTCACTGAAAATTGCTCTACAGTTATGAGACAGTTATGAGAAAGAAATTTGTCAGAGGTTTGAAGGGCACTCACAAATTGCTGATGAAAATAGATGAAGCTATGAAAAAGATTTATGAAGACTGATTTAGAATTGAACAGTATTATGAGACACTTTTGGAATTCCACAGTGTGCCTGAGGCCAGGAGGCAAGAGATGAGAAAGGGTAGAATGCTGCGTATTGTTTGCCAGCAGACGCATTAGGCCCTAGAGCTCAGATCTCAGTTGTAAAATCCGTTGTTCTCTGGGTGTATTGGTTGTGGGAAATGCCTGTGGTTTTTCCCAGCCTGCCTCTCTCCACAGTCTTTGAATACACAGAGGCTATAAGAAACCAATAAGAAAGGCAGCAGTGAAACCTAATAATTGAAGCAAAATAGTAGAAATAGCAATGCAGTGTTAATTGAAACAACTTTCTGGTAGACTCTGAGTCATCTTATGATGATACTTACTCATTTCTTGAGGAAAGTTGTGTGGTGCGTACAGTTGACGGCTGGTTGAGAGTCTCACACACACATAGAAGGAGAAGTTACAGTAGCCTCTGCAGTGGTAAGAGGCAGTTCATCAGTACTCTGTCTTTCCTGGAGGGATCTGGAAATTTCCCTCCTTAAAAGTAGATACGTTTTGAAGAAAGTATCTGTTTGCTGGACTTTTGAACCTAGGCCATTTAACACCAAAGTTTTTTCTACATTTATATGTTCATGCTTTACAATTCTTACTCTAAATATAACTCTTATTCCAGGCATAATTCACTTAATGAATGAAAGTGATATCAAGATAAAAATATTTGCTCTGGTTTTCCTTTCATTTTATTAATGAAAACTTTAAATCCAATGATTCTGAACATTTACTAGAACGGAATGTTTCAGAAGATGACCTCTATTGGCTTATACGTGTATGGTTTCAATCTTAAATAAGTGAGTGCAATTAAAATTCCCAATCGGCATGTTCCTACTCCCACATGAAAGGAGCTATGGGGAGGAGGATAAGCTGATGGGGACACAGCACCTGTACATTTGGAAACTGTTCATTAGGTTGGGCGTACAACCCAGCCTGTAATTCTCACCACATTACTAAATTCTTCTGTTTTATAATGTGCAACTGTAAGTTGAGAATGATACAACCTGTATGAAGTTTTTATGAGCACTAAATGATATACATAGAAAAATGCATTACTGAAGTGCAATAAAACTCAAACTAAAATTTTCCACTTCTTTCTGTAAGGCAAAATCCCTTAGAGTCTGAATTTACTATCAAGGCATGGGGAAAAAATGTAGTGATTAAGGGTAATTGTGCCATTGAGAAATAATATATATATATATATATATATATGTATATATATATATACATATATATATATATATATATATATATTAGAAGATGGAGCACTTAATATTTTACTTCAAAAATATTTTTAATTAAATCTTTAGATTTACATAGTGTCATACTATAAAATCTTGGAAAGGTTGACGTTTCTGAGAAATCAACACACAAGTTGTTTGTCACCATATGTCAGATAATAATAAAAATTATCATGAATGAAATCTTGAAAATAAAAAAGAATGAAAATTCATCTTTTTCTATTGTGAAATATTAATGAGATTTAAGAATGAAGATAAGGAAGAGCTATAATAAGCTTTCAGTACACAGTGGCACTTGCTATTGTTCATTCATAAATCTGGTATCTAAGCGACTAGCTTTCTCAGGTTCCCTCATTAACTGATGCCTATTAATTAGCTCTGAACATCACATTGCACGCTTCCCAGGCAGAATGTTAATGATCAAAACTAAATATAAAGCAACCTTTAAAACATATTTCCATCCCAACATTTACAACCTAGCAATATGGGAGCAAAGTATTGGAAAAAGACTTGGTTGTTGCAACCCCTTGAAAACTACAGGAAGGGAAGTGAATTCCATGACTTTTATTTATTTATTTATTTATTTATTTCTGTTAGGATTCAGTGAACCGAGCTTGTATTCCATCCTTAGTGTGCAACTCCTGCAGCCACCACTGCTTAGGCCTGGTTAAGCGTGGCCCTGACCCTTCTCATTCTGGGGTCTTAAAGAACACTCTCCACACTGGATGCTCGCATATGCCTTATCTTTCTCATTCAACTGAGTAGGTTTTTGTGACACTTTTATTCTTTAAACCACAAGTAAGACTATGTTTCTAATCTTCTGTGCTCCTGCCCCTGTGCCTCTCATGGTCCTGAGAGCAAGGTGACAGCTGAGTTAGCCCCAAATAAACGTCTTTCTTTTGTTATTTAGCTTTTCCTGTTTTTACATTCTCAAGAAAGTGTATGCTTATTTGTAATATTATTAGGACTGTAGTGACAATGCACGACCTAGCCTCATGATAACTTTTTAAATTTATGGCCAGAGTTTCAAAGAGCACGTTCATGCTTGAAGCAGACAGTAGTCATCTTAAATTAATGAAACAGAGCTTACCAAGAATTCAAGAGTTTAAGACAATTAAAAAGTAATGTATAACCACAAAAGACTCTTTATAGTAAAGCAATATTTTAAAGATATACCATTTTGCTATAGAACTTTCTTACAGTATTAATGTATCTTTCTAAAATGTCTAAATGATCAATCATGGTGGTGTGATGAACATAGTGCTTTAGAATAATACATACACAGGTGGAAAATCCCAAGAGTTAAATGCTATACAAGAAATAGAAAACCTCTTTATCTCAGACCACCAGTCCAAAAGTCTTTATTTTTAGATGAGTATAATATTATGGATTATTATATGTCCCTAGAGAATTGTACCTGTGAGAAGTAGAAGTAACACACCCAAAGGATGTGCACAGCCTACTTCTCAAATCATATAAACAGGTAACTGGCCAAAGCTAATGGTTTAGAAAATTTGATTAAGGATTTTGAAATGAGGTGGTGATCGGGGTTACCCAGGAGTGTCCAATGTAAATACCTCAGTATCTACAAGGAAGAGAGAAGATACATGAAAAATTTGAGGAAAAAAAAAAGGGTTATAAGCAAGGAGTACAGGTGCTCTAACATCTGGAAGAAGCAAAGAATGAATTGTCCCCTAGAATCTCCAAAAGAAATATAACCCAGGCAATGCTATAGTTTTAGACACATGACTCATTTTACGTTTTTGACCTTTCATCTTGTAAGAGTAATTTTCTTTTTTGAGCCCTTTAATTTAGAGGAATTTTAATAGCAGCAGTGTTGGTTGTTTTCTGTTCTCTAGGACAAAAGTTCCAACTCTCACAACTTGAAGAAGGGCAGGTTTGCTTTGGCCCAGATCTAAGGTTGGCTGGCAGAAACGGATGGTGGATCGGCCTGGGAGAAGAAATAGAGCCCACCATGGCAGGTGGTGGGCAGAGCGGGGCTGGGGGCCTAGGAGGGAGACACATGCGCCCTTCCAGCTCATGCCCCAGGTTGCTCTCTCTGCCCACTAGGCTCCACTTCTAGAAGAACAGTTAGTTGTGAGTTCTGCAGGCTTCAACCCACTGATGACTGTAGTGCCCTTATGATCCAACACCTCCTGCAAACCCAACCTCTGGGCCCATGAGCCTCTTGGGGGATATTCTAGATCTAAACCACAACACAACATGGGGAACATGTACCTTCTGTACTGGTACGAACATATCGTAATTCATTTATACATTTTACATTTGTTTTAGCTATATCAGCTTTGATATATATTATTTTTTAAAAACAGTTGTTGAGTCTTGATACAAGATTACAATACAATACAATCAAGAGGGTTGATTATAATACTTCCTTTAAAAATGTACAGTTTTCTCAAATGCACTGATGGATGAATACTTCGTTGTTATTAACATTATTATTATTTTATGATATAGGGTTTTGCTATGCAGCTCAGACGCCTAGTGATCTTCCTGTCTCAGCCTCCCCAGCACTTGGATTCCAGGTCTGCATCATCATGCCCAGTTCAGGGACCAGGATGGTGCACTGGGGATTCAGGGCCCCATGGCAAGTGGGACCGGGAGTCAAACCTGAGATCTTGTGCTTCCCAGGCAGGCACTAAGACTGTCACAATATTTCCCCAGACCTGTTTTATTATTTTTTCACAAGCAATTATGCATTTAGTATTTATGTAAAATTTTAAAAAAGTTATGTAAACCTTCAAATTGATAGGAAATAGTGCAATCCATCCACACAAACTTATTACCCCACTTCAGAATTTATTAACCCATTGCCATTTTTTCTTTTTTCTCTCTACCCTTAACACTTATCTTTCAATTACTTTGAAGATAATCTTGGGCAGCTGTCTTTTCATTATTAAATGTTGTATTATATATCTCTAAAACCTGAGGAGACCTAGTTTTATAAGGTTTTGTACTATAAATCTGAGAATACTAAAAGAATATATTTAAAGCAAATCTGGGAAAAACATTAGTTTCATAGATTATTTAATTATAGAATAGTCTGTTTAATGACCTTCCTTCCCCTTTCCCTATGTGCCAACTTATTTTGATGAATACCCCAAATGATCAGCACTCAGGGTCAGAGAAAGTTAATTTAAAAGGTTTAAAATAAATTCCAGGGCATAGTCACTTTAATATGTAATCCTTATACTTTCTAGCAAAAGCTTCAATGGCTACTAATTATTCATTAAAGAGTAGTCTGGCTGATGGTGTGTTATATGAAAGGTGATTAGTGTCCGGTGCCGCTCCTGTCCCACGGAAGAAGACACCAAGACACCTTATAACGGGTTCAGCAAGCCTTTATGGATCGGGATCCAAGCCTCTACATGCGTCCGCTAGCCGCGGCATCCTACGTGCAAGCAACAATGAACTTCCTGCCAGAGCGAGCTATATAGGTTTCATAGATCAATCACAGTTGTACATGTGTTCGCATATCATTGGCAGAGTCACAAAAGTGGCGGGCATTTCCCTAAATAGGCGGGATCCAAGCACAGCAACAAGAACCCGGAAGCCAGATATGAGCGCCATCTTGGCAGACACGATGGGCGGGGGAGCGAGGAGCGGTCGCCATCTTGGAATGGCTCCCGACAGATTAGGACCTATCTCTTTTCCTACCAGCATAACTTTATTATAACAAAGCTGGTTTTCAACACCAGCACCCTTAAATTCACTTGAGAATGGTATTAGTGTATTTTAATCTGCTTCAAATATTTTTGCCCAAGATTACTATTGCATATTTTCACTTTATAACCTACTTATAATGGGTAAAGTTTTTTTTTTCATGTATTTGGTACAGGGTCTACAGGGTCTCACTACACAGATCAGACTTGTAGTGATTCTTCTGTTTTCAGCTTCCCAAGTGCTGGGATTATAGGTGTGCACCACCGCATCCGATCGCCCTCTCAGCGTGCCCCAGAGGGGCTGGCATGCACACCAGGGATCCAGCCCCAGCCTCTGGGCTCTGCCTAAGCAGAAGCCTAGTCTGCTGAGCTATCTGGCTGGTCCTTGTACTAGGTAAAGTTCTTATAGATTATCTTCAACCTAGCTTCAAGGGTTTTTGGATTCCTGTCTATGTCCTAAGCCCTGAGTCCCATGTTGCCTTCATGCACACCCTGGAAGTGCTTCAGTGGGTCCTCAGCAGAGGTGAATAATTCAGGGTCCTGAGATGGAGGCATGAGCCTGGATGTCCAAGGAAAGCAGAAGGCTCAGTCAAAGGATGATTTGCAGATGGAGGAAGGAAGCCCCTTTTCCATTAATGAAGAGACAGTGGAGTGTTAAAGTCTATAAACGATATCAGAGCTTCACTGTAAACTTTCCTTTCTCCTCGTAATTTTTATATTTCCAGAATTCATCAGCTCCAGGATTTCTCCTTGCTCTGCTTGATGGATAACTGAATATAAGCATTTTCAGATCTAAAGAACCTTGTAAAGTGCAGGAATGGGTGCTCTGGGACTTTACAGGATTGTTAAGAATACTAACAAATTGCAACGTTATCACTTGAACAGTGTTTTCAGCGAGAGCATGTCAGCAAATTTCTGGCTGGGATTCAAGTGAACTGACTAAAAGCACTTAATATTCTATAGGAACTGAGACTATGACTACTTTGGTATTGATACCATCTACCTGCAAATTTCTAGAACTTTATATAAAACAGTTCCACAAAACACAACTCCAATGAGGCATGCAAGGTATAGACCACACCACATTAATTTAATATGTAGATAAATAACTTCTATTTATTTATATATTAACTTCTAGAAATATTTTTTGTGATGCTGCAGTTGGAACCCAGGAAGAAGCGGGCACCATAACACCTAGCTGTATCCCCCGTCCCTCTGGATATATCTTGAGTTTCACTGGTAGTTATCAATACAAGCCTGACCAGCAGTGTTCAGGTGCATTTGTCTTTTAAATGACATGCGTATCCATCGGGTGTTATTATTTTTCACATGTGCAAATGTGGGGGGAGACTTCTGTGGTTTCAAGACATGTTCACTTGGATCTGTTGTGCATGAAAAGGCAAAGCCCCTGGTCTCAGAAGCCATTCCTCCCACTTCCTTTTGTTGGTTACCTATAAGCATAAAGCTTCACAATTTACTCCTGCCTACAGGTGGGGTCTCATCTGGACTACAGAAGAGCTAACTCAGTTCCCAAGAACTTACACCATCCGCTAGTCTAGGGACACATACTTCGGAAATACGGCAGCTCACCTATTTTAATTGTTTGACTAAATGTCTTCGCACGGGCACAAGATAACTTTTACCTACAGTGATTCCTAACGTTTACCTACAGTGGTTCCGGATGCACACGCTGAGGAGCAATAGAAAGGAATCTTGCTCTGGATAGGGACTTCTGGGCCCGGTTAGAACCCAAACTATTCTGTGTTTGTGTAAATGCTGAAAAGCAATGAATATTATTGAAAAGTGAACAGAGATAACTTCTACTAATACATGAAATAATACAAATAGTGGAAAATTGAGTGGTTTGGAGATTAAGTGGCAGCATAATTGGGGTGTGTTTTGAATAAAGATTGAATGTAATGGTGGACACACTAACATTGCTTAAAAATCAGCCTCTTTCCTGCATAATAGGGTATCTTTATTTTTATTTTTATTTTTTTTACATTTATTTTTATTTTATTAAAATACAAATGTCAATGAGACAGTTTCAAAACACCTTAACGATACAGAGTCGATGAATTAATACATTGCAAACTGTTTTCATAACGTTTTGGTATTGTACAAGGTGCATACATGATATTATATTTACAGGTTTTTCTAGAGCTGAATTATATCAAAAATTCAATAATTATTTACCTAGTGGATGACCATAGTACTAAAAGCCGACATAATATCCTGTCCAACCACCATTAGTGCAGATCTTGCCTATCATAGAATTATGTAGAAGCCCAGCATTATCTATCCCAACTGCACCATCTATACACACACATCATGATTTTTTCTTTCTACAACCCTTCCTTTGTCTACACCTGTCAAAAGTGGGCACTCCATTGACATTCAACTACCTTAGGTTCTTGAACTCGACACCACAATCCAACACAGTCCAGCATTCTGCAACCATAGGGAGTTATTCAAAGAAATTGTCGACCATATCCATTTACAGCTCAGCTTAAT
>PVKA01028044.1:0-29833 GCA_004027165.1 Ctenomys sociabilis
AATGAAGTATACATCGTGAGCCCATAATATTAAGCTGAGCTGTAAATGGATATGGTCGACAATTTCTTTGAATAACTCCCTATGGTTGCAGAATGCTGGACTGTGTTGGACTGTGGTGTCGAGTTCAAGCACCTAAGGTAGTTGAATGTCAACGGAGTGCCCACTTTTGACAGGTGTAGACAAAGGAAGGGTTGTAGAAGGAAAAGATCATCCTGTGTGTGTATAGACAGTACAGTTGGGATAGATAACGCTGTGCTTCTACATAATTCTATGAGAGGCAAGATCTGCACTATTGTTGGTGGGACAGGATATTATGTTGGCTTTTAGTGCTATGGTCATCCACTAGGTAAATAATTATTGAATCTTTGATATAATTCAGCTGTATAAAAACCTGTAAATATAATATCATGTATGCACCTTGTACAATACCAAAACTTTATGAAAACAGTTTGCAATGTATTATTTCATCGACTCTGTATGGTGTTTTGAAACTGCCTGATTGACATTTGTACTTCAATAAAATAAAAATAAATGGAAAAAAAATAAAAAAAGAAAACAAAAAAAAATGTAAGATCAGATATAGTGATTCATGCCTGTATTCCTAGCACTTGGGATGCTGAGGCAGAAATATTGCCAAGAATTTTAGGCCAATCTAGGCTACATAGTCAGCTCAAAGCCACCCTTAATTGCATGACAAGACTCTGTCTCATAATAATAATAACAACAACAGCAACAATAATAGCAAATGTAGAAATAAGAACAAAATGGAAAGGACTGAATCCTTAACTGGGTATAGTGACATACGTTATATAAAAGTGACAGCTAAACTACTATGTAAGCATTTTAGGAAGATGACTTCATATTTCACAGAGCTTATGTTTCTCAAAATTCTTTATACACCCTATTTTCAAAACTCAAACCTGCCTGATATTATTGATAAAGTTTTAGATACTAGGGGCTCTCTTATAAATTAGACTGTGACAAGAAATATATGGGACCTTTTTCCTTGATTCCAGGGACAGAACTTCTAACCTCTTCGAATATGCTTAATGACTGACTCACGGAGAACCCTGAGATAACGCATGAGTTTGCATTGTGAGTTCACTTAGAGAAAGGCCTTGAGGTTCCTCTAGTAGAGCATCTCACCCAAAACTTTGTGATGAGAAAGCTGGCAGTTGTAGCCCCTTGTGAACCTGTAGCTCTCTGGAGATTCAAATTCTGCAGAAAGTTGTGAGCAAGATTTGATGAGAGTCCAGGTTTGGAGCACATCCATCTATCAGAAAGGTATAGTTTTCCATCTGTACCAAAACAGAAGCATTTGTGTGTGAGAGAAACTCTTCAGAACTTCATCTTCTGTCAGTTCTCCTTTGTCTTCCCACATGTGTCCTCTACCGTAGATTTTAAATCAACTGATAAAGTAAGTAAACTCTTCCTTGATGAGATTTGGGAAATTTATTCACAACCCGTCTATCTAAAGTACAGGAGAACAGGGGTAATGCCTTAAGTGTAGCAATCCTAGAGGACTAGGCATTGTGGAACTTGAATCCAGGCAGATAACTGAGTGAAATTCAAGGATGTTCAGAATTGTGTTGAACTGAGTTGAGTTGTAGTAGAGCTACAGGATGTGCAGCTGATATCCGAGACCTAGTTGATATCAGAAACATCCTGTACATGTGGATCAGAAGTATTCGTATGCTGAAAGTTCTCTAGAATGCAAAAAACAAACTGTTATTCCTTAGATTAGTAAAATAGAAATCTCTAGTTTTTCTTCAATTCTTAAGAATTCAAGATTATATAAAAAGAGAATTACTAGCTCCTCATTAAAAACTGTAGTTTCCACACATATATTTTTTTTACTATCATTTTATTCAAAAGGAAAATAAATCACCAAGACTATAGGGATCTTTTCTACCCAGTTATCTGAGAAAAATAGAGCTATTCTTTGAACATATTCAGCCTGCCTCTAAGACCTTGAGCTTGCATTCATAAAGAGAAAACAGAAAATAGACAAAATACCTTGAAAATTATTTTCAGAGTGAAAATTGTAAGATAATTATGAAAGGCATGTACTGAAACATAGAATAAACAGAAAGCTAAACACTTTCTATCCATGTATTTACAAAATTAATACCTAAAATGAATAGAAAAACATGTATTAAATTTAAGGGCTTTTAAAGGGATGGGGATGTAGCTCAATGGCATAAGTAACTGCCTGGCAAGTGCAGGACCCTAAGTTTGATCCCTGGTACTACAAAATAATAGTAACAAAATAACAAAAAAATTAAGGGCTCTTCTTGACCTAATGAATGAATGAGTATGAATTTATGGAGCAAAACTAGAAATGGAACATAATCATGAATTCTTTGATAATATGGTTTATGAGATCCAGACACTATCAAGCATTCTTTCTAGTGATTGTTCCAAGGAAATATGTATATTCAAAAATAGGATAAAATATTTAGCATAGTATCTAATGCAAAAAATATATAATGAGAAACAATGATATCTAAGTTAGAGAGTTTATGAATAGTTAAGAAGGTATAAACATCACATTGTCTTCTAGAGTAAGAACCTGAAAGAGTAAGTACAGTCTGAGTGGCACAATAGACACTGGGAAAGAGAAAGAAACTGCCCAAAAGGAAAGAACAATTGGGATGAGGGAAAGGAGAAAAAAAGAAAGAGAGAAGGGCAAAAAATGTATATACATGCAAGATAGCTAAGCTAACTGTGCTACTAACTTCTATTGGTTTATTGAAAGGAACAATTGATGCTCAATATTTTTGACCAATTTTGCATGTTCATATCTGGAAACCTGAGCAACTATTTTAAAAACAGCAAAATGCAAATAGCAACCATTGTTGAATTCATATCATGTTGCTTTTCGAAATTCTGAATATTTCTAATTTTTTAAATCATTTTTTATTCTCTTTAAAATAAAACAAATGGATTTTCAATATGTACTGTGTATTAGCTTCCATTGAACTCAAATTATTAATGTAGCAAGATGTTTGCCTGTAACTCCAGTAACTGGAAGACAGAGACATGAGTAATGCTAAGATTTGGAAGCCAAGCTATGCTCCGCAGTGGTTTTTTAAAATTAATTTTAATGAGAAAGAAATAGCAATGAGACAGCTTCAAAACAGGTTAGAATATCAGTTACAGTAATTAATACATTGCATATTGTTGTCTTCATAGTAGTTATTCAGAGTACATGATGCAGACGTGATATCTTGCCTAAACACTACTAGTACAAATCTTTCTTATTGAACTAAGAGACAGTATTGTATATCTATCCTAACTATTTTGTATTTACAGATTTTTTTTCATTACAAAATGGTCCTTCATTTATATCCCCTTACTTGCTTTGTTTTGTCACAGATGGGTGTTCCATTGCCATTTAAATATTGTAGGTGCTTGACCCTAAGTTAGTTGAATAACAATGGAATACCCATCTTTGACAGGTGTAGACAAAAGAAGGGGCATAGAAAGGAAGAATCATGATGTGTGTGTATACACAGGACAGTTGGGATAGAAACGCTGTGCTGCTACATAATTCTATGAGAGGCAAGATCTGCACTAATGGTGGTTGGACAGGATAATATGTCGGCTTCTAGTACTATGGACAACCACTAGGAAAATAACAAGGTAGAAAGTATTAATTATTGAATCTTTGATGTAATTCGGTATAAAAAATAAGATACGCAAACCGCTACACTCTCTTAATTTACTGATAAGAGACATACGGTATAATAATGTCTGTAAGTATAATATCATGTATGTACCTTCTATGATACCAAAACATTATGAAAACAGTTTTCAATGTATTAATTTATCAAATCCATCTTGTCAAGGTATCTTAAAACTGTCTCATTGATATATGTACTTCAATAAGACAAAAAACATAAAAGTCACCTGAAGAATCATAAAAATAAATAAATAAATAAAATAAACATTGTAGGTGCTTGAATTCAGCAAAATATCCCCATATATTTCAATAGTCCATGATAAGAGTGGATTAACCTCAAAACTGACAATGTCAGAAGTTGTTGACTTGAGCTTTTTTACAGTTCAGCATATTAATATGGCTTTAGTTTTTATACTTTGTGGTTATATTTTTCTGCTGGAAAACATTTAGAGGAGAATAGAAAAATGATGAAAACCTTGAATGAGTAAACTTTATTTAACTAGGTTCTAAATAAATAGAACCTAGGAAGCAGATTCAATGACATATATAGGAAATTAAAATCTCAATCACAATCTGGCAAAACCATTTGAATGAAAGTGAAGATAGAATTTCAGATCTTGAAGACACAGCTAGTGGTAGGCAAGAAAAGATCTCTTAAAAGCAACTACAATGCAGGAAAAAATAATTCAAATATACAATGATTATATGAGGTCAGCCTGAACTACATAGTGAGATCCGGTCTCAAAAAAATAAAATATACTGGAGCAACAAGCACAAGAGTATACATTTAACTGTGGGTAACACAGTTGTCCATTTAAAAAGTCATTATCACATTTCTGTGCCTTTTTCAAAATGAAAGGAAAAGGAAGAGTATAAGAGAGATAAAGCCACAGGAAAAAAAAAAAAGCAAGATTGAATAACAGAGAGAGTTAGTGAATCCACATTTCTGGTACACATCTGTTCTAATTCAAGTTTCTGATCATAATAATAAAGCATCTAAATGTGAGAATACAATCCCTTTTGAAGATCACTAGCCTTTACTTTTAAAAGAGAGTACAAATTAGAATGTAAATAGGAAAATTATAAGCAATACAGTATTTCACTTAAGTTAATATGATTTTCACAGTATTTGTTATTATACATAGTGGTCACTTCCAATAAGTCACTCATATTACCAGATATACACATGTAAAACTGGAAGAAGAAAGAAAAGAGAAAGACATGTATAAGAAATTAAGAAAAGGAAAAATACAAACAATTGAAAAACAGGAGGCAAAACAAATTAAACCATTGACTGCTTGTTTCTATAGATCAGCAGAAACACAGTATGGTTGTCCAAACTATCTTGATTACATGCATAGATAAATCTGGTTCCCCCACGCCCTCCCCATCCTTCTCCCCAATTTAGTAACTGTTTACTTTGGAGCAAGTTCATTCCCTTCAGATTTCGTTTTTCTCTTTCAGGAATTATAGTTTAAAAAGGGTCCTAAAAGAGGAAAATGTTTATTTTCATTATCATTGTTTGTCGTTATCGT
The DNA here is from genome assembly GCA_004027165.1 of Ctenomys sociabilis. Classification (NCBI taxonomy): domain Eukaryota; kingdom Metazoa; phylum Chordata; class Mammalia; order Rodentia; family Ctenomyidae; genus Ctenomys; species Ctenomys sociabilis. Next base: position 5,221 of record PVKA01028044.1, read on the forward strand.
TTTACATTTTAGAGGGATTAAAAAGTGGATTATTCTTTTGATTATATGAATGGTTATGAGCTGCACTCTCATTGTACATTTCTGTGTACACGTCTTAAGCTACAGGGTCCCATTTTTCTCTTCATTTTTAAATTTGTACAACAGTTAATATAGATATTTACATATCTGAAGTTTTTAGTCTATTTTTTTGAATTCAGAAAATACATAGAGAATATCAGTCATCTAATTCCACATAGGAATAATTTACAATTCTTTTCTGAAAAGGAGTTTGTAGCTAGATAAACAATTATAATTGGGATAAGCATACTAAAATGTGCATTATATAATTTTGTAGGCTATTTCTCCAAAATGACAAACTGAATCATATATGCTAGCAATGGCTAGGCTCCTTGATGTCTCTACTAGCGATAATAATGTTCTCAATATTCTTTTAAATGTAGTGCTATGCAGCATTTTATGATGTACTTCTCCTCCAAGGTACTATATTATTTTAAATTTCTATGCTTGCTTTATTATTTTTCTGACATTTCCATTCCTCTAATTACTGCTGCTGCTGCTATTACCGCTATTGCCCCTGAAACTTGTTATCCTACCAGCATGGGTACTGCTGCTAACAGGTTCTATCCGCGTCATCAGGTAGCAGGCTGCATACCTGTAATTCAGTGAAGATTATAAATCTTTAATGTACTAACTCAGCATAGAATATTTTTGCTCATATGATTTTGCTCATATATTTTTGCTTGAATAATTTTGACTGGAAGAATTACGGTTGTGTTAATTTACTTTATAGTTTTATATATTGTTATAAAGCAAATCATGGGGCCTATATAAAGCCTAAAGATGATATGATTGATATGTTATAGAGTAAATATTTCCTGCATGATTCTGTATATATTTTATTAAAATATGGTTAATTGGTATTAGACCGCTTTAAACTACAGTTCAGTTTGCAACATTTATAGGAACCTTTTAGGGTATCAGTCCTGCCATGATAAGTGCCACAGACCAGCTGAGGCAAGGTGGGGCGAGATAGGGTGAGGGATGAAAGAAAGGAGAGGACAAAATGCTCTGCTGGCAAGAGGCAGTTTATTTAGGGCTGTTACAGCTTATATACATGCATTATCTGAGAGTCCATCAGGACATTTGGCAATTCCCATCACTGTTTAACGAATCTGTCTGTTCTCTAGGAACATGTTGACCTAGGTTTGTCAGGACACTTGGTTCTAAGAATGTTAATCTTTTAGCGATCTTCTTTGTAAAAAACATCCGGGTATGTCAATATTCCTATAGGAGGTCTTTGTGGACATGCCTTGGAGTTTGTTCAAGTCAGGAACAGGTTACATACCCTGTTAAGGCACGTAAACCTCCCTATGACTCTACTTAACTCTTTCGGCTTTCCACAGATAAGCATACAAAAATGTTGAGTTCTTCAACATCAGAGAAGGGGAAACAAGTGGTCTAGATCCATAAGGAAGCATGGTGAGGAAATCCATGGGGCACATGCCTGTTAATATCCAAATAATAGTTATAATCCAATGTTATAGTTTCTGAGCTTTGGAAAATATGTCTGGGATTTCCTGGTTCTAAATACTTTATATTGTGAATCAGCACATAAATTTAAAACTGGTAAAAGATGTGTTCTTTCAATAAGTACTGTACATCCATAAGCTGCTTACACTTACTTTTTGATACCAGGATTCAAAGTCAGAGTTCCTGCTTATGAGGCAGGCGCGATGCTGCTGTGCTACATCCCTGGCCCTGTACATCCAAATTTTGTAACAAGTAAGCTTGTGCCAATAATTGTATACTCTTTTGTATAGGTGATGAGTAAACAGGGAAATTGGCTTATAAAATGCAAAGCTTGTTCACTTTGTCTAACTGCAATGCTTTTCTTTGTCATTCTTAGTTTTGTATCTAAACCCCAAAGAAATGCATACTTTTTATTCTGTTTTTTGTGTAAGTTTAATGAATTATTTTCAGAAGGTGCTAGGAAAACATATTTAGTATGTTTCAGCTTTATTTAAGGCAAGCATTCCTCTAACAGACAAGGTTTCTACTGTGAAGTTGTCTTAAAGACTTTCGAATTCATCTTGATAGCCATCTTCTAATGCTTCTTGTCTTATGTATTATTTTTAATTAAATTTTTGATACAGGGTTTTACTACACAGTTTGAACTCATAATTATCCTCCTGTTTCAGCCTTCACAGTGCTGGGATGATAGTCATGCACTACCACTTTCATTTTCAGAGCCACTTGTGGTAGCAGGAATAGAACTCAAGACCTTTCACTTGTCAGGGAGGAGCTTATGCTACTGAGCTATCTCCCCAGCCCTGCCCTACTCATTTTTGATTAATGCCTCAAAGTTTATATGCAATAACATGAAAAAGTTATAAATTCTACTGACAAGTCTAATGCTGAGATCTACAATATCTATCTTTTAGTTTGCTAGTCATTTATTACATTTTTCTAGTCATGATTAGTACCAGAAATTTTTGCTGCATTGGAGAAAGACACTAGGCTATACTATAAACCTTTTGGTGAGCATCTTTACTCTAAGCTTAGCTGAAAGATGGAGTTGAAACATGGAAGAGTAAATGAAATGCCTAGCCAAAATGGCACTCTAGACTTCAGTAACTAAGTGCAATATGTGAACAAGAGACTAAACTGGAAAACAAAACCTGAATGTGATTTCTTCCTTTTGTTCCACATGAGCAGTGCACTGGTTATAAGGATTGGGTGCATTAGGGCAAACTTTAAGTTGGAGATTGCCCCATTGTGGAAGGAGACATTTATTACATATGCCTGGAGTTTCATGGATCAGGGAGATGCATGAATTTTAAAGTAATAAGAGGAGAAATATGAATTTTAATGTAATAAGAATTCCATCAGAGTGTGGAGACATAGATTGGATGGTCCAATGTCCTACAGGAGGCTTCAGAAAGGGTTGCCTGCCAAATTTTCTTAAGACTTATGATACAGAGAAATCAACCTGAAAAAAATATGGAATCACATATTCAAGGGACATGACTGGCCTGCATAAGGTAGGGGAGCTGTGGCAGTTGAGTCCTTGACTACAATCCTTCTGGAAGCCTGCAGAACACAGGCTGTGCACTGATTCCCTGGAGAGGGAGGTGGAGGCTGGAAGACAAAGCCTGCTTGGTTGTGTACAGATAAGCCTGGAAAATAAATCACACTTTGATTTGTAATTGACATCTTTTGCTTTGCTATGTTAGTTTGGACATTTCTCAGTGCCTTGCCAACAAAAATCAGCTTCTTAAAGCTAAGGCTTCAGTATTTGTAGTAACTTCTTAAGTCACCATGTCACTGAAAATCCCTAGTGTCTCAGCACATCTCCAGCATACTCAGGGTCCTACATGAACTCAGCCATGATTTAGTAATCTATTTTTTTTAATTTACCAAAATAAGCTTCTCTTTTATCATTTTGGAATATGGATAGACATTCACTGGTATTCATTGAAAAACACCTCAATATTTAATTCTATACATTTTATCTATTCAAAAGGGAATAATATCTACAGTCTCTTCTCTGAAACCAATTTCAACAATGTGTTGAGGTTTATTGTTTGCCAGATACAGAAAGCAACAAGAACTACCAAAAAGAAATAATATTGTGTATAATATTAAAAGATTTTAGCACCTAGAATTTTGTGATTCTAGGACCTCAAGGACTAAATGAATAAATGAAGAAGATGTACCTAAATTTCCAGCAGAGATGATGAAATTGTTATACATGAACTTATCTCTGTGTTCATGCTGCAGGCGTGGGTCTATGTGTTCAGACAAAAACACTCCACCTTCAAACTACATTAATAATGATGTAATATGTACATATTGGTTTAAAAGCAAAAGATACATTGCAATAGTCCCAAAGAAAAAGTGAATTTAAATTCTGAATGTAGGTAAGGAGGCTTTATATTTTTCTTGTTTTGATGAATCAAAGATTTTACAAAATATTTAGAAATTAAATAATACATATTAATTCTGTGAAATAGTCAAAATAGTATAATTTTTGGAAGACTCAAGGAGCTGATAATTCTCAGAAGAAAATACCACCAGCTAATTTAGATTAATGATAAACATAATAGACCAATAATATGAGACTTTGCACCTTGTGAAATAAAGTGACTGAAGTAACTTATTTTTAATAAATAATATTCTAAAGTACCTCACTTTCCATATTAAAAATGTTTATTTTTGTCAAAAAACATTAAGTAGAGAACAAATAACTTGGTTCTTTGTTTGATTTCATCTATAGTGTTGACTACATAAATGACATAAAGCTGGAGCATATGATTTTCAATAGATATGTTTTAATAATTTGGTTAAATTATGAATATTCATCTAAAACACTATGCATATTCTCACATTTAGCTCTCTTCGTTTTCCTTAATATAAAATAGGTCACATTAGGAACATAAATGAGTTTGTCCTTGAGTCTTAATATATGAGGAAAATCTTTTTAAATTAATTTATTTTAGTCAGTTTAGAGAAGCAAAAAGTTCAGAGGATTAAGGATAAGAACAGACTGTAATCATGTTATTCTTATTCAAAGACACTACATGAATACACTCTGAGCCACAGACTTCAATTTGATATAATTTATCATAGCTATATATAATTCCTGTAGACATTTAAAACAGATGTGTGTATTGATATGCATATAGACTTACAAATTTAATTCAAAATATATTGAACATCAATATTTAAAAAATCAAAATTTTACAACGAATATATATAGTAAGGTACTTTCTTACATTATTTGTTCTACCAATTTCAACAAAGGAATTGAATATGACTACAATTAGATATAATCTATATGTATATAATGCTTATTAATACCCTTCATCTTACATCATTCTGCAATCCATTCCAGAATAAAAACATTCATAGGATTCTTTTCTTTTTCTTGCCAATACCTTAAACAATGTTGTCACTATGATTTTGTGTCTGAAGTACATTTCAGAGTAAAGATATCAGGTTATTAAATCCTGTCAGGAAGAATAATTAATAATTATAAAAGGATTTTAATGAAGCATTAATGATAACCTTAGTGTTAAATCCTATGCTGATTTAGATAACATCGTGGAGAGCTATATGAAGAGGATAGTGGGGAGAGCAGTATTAAATACACAAAGGTAATCATTACAAGCAGGGGATGGGTTTTCTAGACTAGATGGTTAGTTCCATTTAGGAGAAGAAACAGCATTCGCATTAGAAGTAGACAGACAATAAAAAATAAACTGATATAAGAGGATTACTAGACCAGATATGAGTAACATGAGAGCGTATGGATAGTCATGTTATCTATACATGAGTATGTGTGTATATTTAACGGAAAGATAATATATTTAATTTGCTCAGTTTTACATTTTATTAAAATATAATTCACCTTCTAGTCAACTCAGTCATGTATGTTGTACAAAATAATGATTTTTATGATTTTCAGAGTTCATAGTCATTAATATAGTAATTCCCTGATTTACAAACATTCGAGCTGCAAACTTTCACAGATATCGTAAATAAAAATGAAAGAGCATCACAGGTATCAATGGACTTGAAATTACGAGGGTTTGTAGATGTGAACAAATTGGGAGCGAAGCTCACGTGTCAGCAGGACACTGTCATCGCTGCTCCGCTGCGCGATCACTATAGTGAGACAGCGCGCAGCGTGTGGTGCTCAGTCGGAGCCCGAGAGTCAGGAAGCCAGAGCATGAGCAGTGGGGGACTGACGGGACACTCAAGGGGACGCACATTTGCATATTTGGGTCGAAGCTGAGTAAGAGCTGACTTGCTTTGTCTGACTTATGAACAAATCTGACCTTATTAATTTTTGTAACTCAGGGACTTACTGTACAATGAAACTTTGGGCAGTTTTATCTGTCCCCAAGTGAAATAGCCATCAATGCCATTCTAATAGTTTTATAAAAATAAATTGACATTATTTCTCTAGATTTTCCTGGACATGGTCATTTTTGCAAGTGGAATCACATATTATGTGGCCTATTTTTAAATATATTTTTCATATTGGATATTTTCAAAGTCCATTCCTATTATAGCATATTATTTTTGTCATCAAATATTATTCTACTATGTGTGCAAGCTATGTTTACTTTGCCTGTTTATCAGTTGAAGGCATTTGGATTATATAAACATGCTGAATGCTCTGAATAATGTACCATTTTCTTTTTCTGTATTTAATACAGGGTCTACATATCTCACTATGCAGATCAGACTCACAGTGATTCTCCTGTTTTCAGCTTCCCGAATGCTGGGATTTGCAGGCACCCGCCACCATGCACAGTCTCAAGCGCCACCTTGGCCCATCCTGCAGGCGGGGCCAGCACTGCATGCTGGGGATCGAACCAGGGCTTCTGCACTCTAAGTAGGCACTTTAGTCCGCTGAGCTGTCAGGCCGGCCCTGAATTTTGTAACTTAAAACATCCATGAACAGCTTTGTGTTAGATACATTATTAATTTTCCTCATATATAGCTTAAAGTGCAATATCTGAGTCATAACACTGTTCTTAATCTTGCAGGGCATGGTGGCGCATGCCTGTAATCCCAGCACTCGGGAGGCTGAGGCAGGAGGATTGTTGTGAGTTCGAGACCAGCCTGAGCTACAAAGTGAGCTTAAGACCAGCCTGAACTGCATAGTGAGACACTGTCTCAAAAAGACAAAAAAAAAAAAAGTTAATCTTCACACCTGTAAAATTTTCACAATAATTTCATATAATTAAGATTAAAGATTATTATTTATATTTGTTATGAAATAATACATGATGCAAAGATATTAATCATAAAATTTTATGAAATGTTGCATATGCAATTGATTTTAATATAATAATTAGAAAATAATCATCTAGGTAATTCTCAGAATTATGCATAATATTCCAAAGCTCATGATTTCAGGTAAAGACATAATCATCTCATATAATATAGAACACTTCAACATCTCATTCCTTAATTTCTGCCTGTGAAAATCTGATAACTCAAAGCAGTAAAGAGTATTTTAGTGCAAGACACAACTACAAACATAGACGTTCTACAGGGTTTATAATATAGTAGTACAATGTGAGAACTCAGTCAGCATTTGTTTTATACCTTGGCCTTGATAATTAGGATATGCTTAAGATGATCAAATTGTATCAAGCAAAGAAGAGGTACTTACACCTCAAGGTAATGCCAACAGGAAATTTTTTTTTTTTTTTTTTGCAGAACCAGGAATTGAACTCAGGCCCTTGAGCATGCCAGGGAAGCACTTATTCCACTGAGCCATCTCCCCAGCCCCAGCCTGAGCTACAAAGTGAGCTTAGGCCATCCTGAACTGCAGTGAGACCCTGTCTCAAAAAGACAAAAAAAAAATACAATGGGAATTTTATTAAAAACATTTTTTTCAAAAAAAAAAGAGAAATTAGCATTCTAACAAACTTGAAGCTACTCAAAGAAAATGAAAGCAAAGTGATGGCAAGCAATTGAAGTACCTCTACCAGATCTTTCTTATTAATGTGATCTAACTTCCTGGCAAGACAAGTCATGAGTTCGATTCCCAGTACAAAAATAAATGTGATCTAAGGTAAAAGTGATAGTTGTCTAAGAATTCACATATTCACCCCAGCATGTCACTGTATATATTGTATATTTTTCAGACCTAACACACCAATCTTCATGGTCACTTATTCCTTGTGAATCTATTTTTAGGGAACAAACTTGTATCTTAGCTTATCTGGCCAAAGCAACTGCATTTCACAACTGTAATGTGAATTCATCAATTCATAATGCATCAATTATATTAATTTTATGTATTTTATTAATATGTTTAAAGCACAATATCTTTTTTGCCTCTTCAAATATTAAATAGTCCTTTACTTTTGAAAACTTATATGCTCCTCAGTTTAATAATAAATTAAATAAAATGACTGACGTAAATTTTGTATTGCACTTAATATTGCATTCTTTTATTGAATGGATTTTTATCTCATTGTAATCAAGCATGTGGTTAGCTCAAAGTTTACTGATACCAGACAGCTCAGGGGACTAAAGTGTCTGCTTAGGCAGAGCACAGAAGCCAGGCTTCAATCCCTGGCGTGTAGCATTGGCCCCACCCCTAGGACTGCAATTGAGACTGATTATGGTGATGCGTACCTCTAATTCCATTGCTTGGGAGGCTGGAAAATAGAAGGATCACCACGAGTCTGATCTGTGTAGTGAGATCCTATAGACTCTGCCGACCCTGTACTAAATGCGAAAACAAAACAAAACAAAATTTTGTTGATAATAATTAAATTTCTGGTTTATCAAACTAACTTACATCTGCACTACAATGTCAAAATCTCTTGCTTTGTATGATGACAAATCTTCACCTATTTCTTACAGAATAGCTTTTTCTTCTTTCTGTGCATAAGACCATGTCATATAATTCGTTGAGTGATTAAATTTGGTAGATCAATTTAATAAGGAATGATTTCAATACCCACTCTTAAACATTCGAATTACCAAACATTTTATAGCTAAAATATGTCAAGGCATTTCTAGTATTTCTATTTTTTTTTTATTGGTGGTACCAGAGATCGAACTGAGGACCTGTGCTTGCCAGATAAATTTTTAATTCAGACTTTGCTGAATAAATTTGTACCTTTGTAAATACAGGTGTATAAAAATAAATACACAGAGATTTAAAACAAAGAACTAGAGAAAAAGAAGAGAGAGAAGGGAATAACAGAAGAATAGGAAGATAGACAAACAGAGTTTCTTAGTGGCATAATACTGATTCTTAATTAGCTTTAGATTTCTAGATAGTACCTATTGCTTTTGTTAAAATATTTTCCATTGACATATGTTTTAGGGTGTTTACTCTTTTTTGGTGGGGGACAGGGTCTACTGGGTGTTCAGAGTCTCATTATTAGAGCAGATTCATATTGATCTGCCTGTTTACAGCCTGCCAAGATCTGGGATTACAGGCGTGTGCCACTACACCCAGTTTCATTTGCCATCTCAGAGTGCTCCAGTGGTGGGCCAGGGTTTTTAATATTTTTAAGATGACTTGGTTCTACATAGTTACTTTTACAAAGTGGTGCACTTAAGTTCATGATTTAACTAAATGGGACTTACTGAACATTTTGAAGCACATTAAATTTTTTTTCATATCGTCATAGATCTCCTTATGAAGAAATAATAATAAAAATAGATAAATAATTGGGCTGGATCTAAGTCTCATGGCTGTACCTCTAACACGTAGGAAAGCAGAGCCAGTGTTTGTCATAATTGGGCATGTTAGAAAAAAAATCTGTCTAGAAATGTAAAACTAGGAACAGAAATTAGAAAGACCTAGAAGGTACCTTAATGGTAGATCATTGGTTCTATCCCCATCATTAAAAAAAAAAAAAATTAAATAGTACTGTCCTTCAGAAATGTAGAATCTGAGGCAAAAAGATTAAATGTTAGAGGCCAGCCTCACCTGCATAATGACACCTTGATTCATAAAACCAAAACAAATAAGCCAGCTAACAGAATCTGAGTGATGATGCACAGCAAATGATGGAAAATAGAAAGTAGCATATTCATACAAAATAAAATACTGAGGGAATGTGTGCATTCCAGAACTAGAATGATGTCTTGTGTATGGAGGAGAAAGTAATAACTATGTGCAAGATCCACTGAAGGTCGTGGACATCAGAGTAATTAGATTCTATTTATCACTTTCATGTGCTTTCCAATCACATGTGTCTTATTTTTCATATTTAAAGGTATATTTTAGGGGCTGGAGAGATAGCTCAGTGGTCTAAGCACCTGCATAGGAAGTTCAAGGAACCAGGGTTCTGTCCCTGGCCCTGCATGCAGTGCCAGCCCAGGAACCCCAGGCATGCTGTAGAAGTCCTGAAGCCAGGGATAGTAATCCCAGCCCTGAGTAGGCTGTGCCAGGAGAATCACTATGAGTCTGACCTGCGTAGTGAGACCCTGTCAATAAATAAATATTTAATGGAATAAAACAAATGTATTTTTTCATTACATGATCTTTTCTGCTGATATTCCACATATATCCTGTGAATATATCTCCTCCAAGATTAAAAATAAAAATACAATTTAATATGCATACAATGTTATGTAATTTTTAAATATAAATATTAACAATGTCTATGAACCATTTATGTTCACATTTTAAATAATATCATAGGTCAATATTTTATCTCTGTTTCTATATATCTATTTACATAAATAAAATATATATTTAAAATATATGTATATCAGGGACCAAGGAGATGGCTCAGTGGAATAAGCACTTCCCTGGCAAGCGCAAGGGCCTGTGTTCGATCCCCAGTTCTGCAAAATAAATAAACAAATAAATAAATGAAATAAAATATATGTATATCAGAAGAGCTGTAAAACAAAGAAATGAATAAATTCCTGTCATAAAGGAAAGAAAAATCAAGATAAAACCAAAGTGACAAAATCAGAGACTGGATATTAAAAAAAAAACTACTACAAAAGGAGTTACTGAGATGAAAAGGACAGGAAAGGGAGTGAGAGTAATATATGTATCCAAGTATGTAAATAGGATGGTTTGTACAACTGCACATTCTATTTTTAGTAATCTCTAGAAATGAGTAGATAATGTTTACTTTTGTCTCCTTTTTTCAATTGTTTCTCCTTTTTCTCTTCTTAAATTTTTATATATTTCTACTTCTAAGTTCTCAACTATGTATCAGGTCATACGCATAACTGATTGGAAGACAATGCAATGCCTTCAACAAATACTATGAAATTCATATTACATTTTTAAGTGAAATTCTGTATCACTTGCAATTTATCTGTTTTAACATTATTTTTTACTTTATTTAAAAGATAAAGGAAATTAAAAAAGGAACTCTTAATGTAGTACATGTTTAAGAGATGCAAAAATCAAAATTCATCTTGAAAATATATTTATAAGATTTGAATAAAAATAAACAAACATTGGACTGAAACATAGTTTTTATTGGCAAGTATGAGGAAAACAAGGCAAGAGACAAATAAAAACATAAACTACTGAGTCAGATTATAAAGGCCAGTGAGAATAAATGGGAAGAATGGGTTTTTGTTTTATGTATTTTTTACAATGGCTCACTCCACAGCTTGAACTCATAGTGATCCTGTTTTCAGCCTCCACAGTACTGGGATTGCAGGCATGCACTATCATACCTGGTCTGAGTAACACAGTTATTGTTAACCCATCAAAGAGTGTTGGGATTTTAAGGCATGAAGCCCTAGAAGAGGGCTACAGATATCAGTGATTAGGGATGATGCCATTACATTCTCTCAGTGGGAGCAGAAGTGTCTGGATTCTGCTCAGTAACTTTTGCACAAATGTGGTTTTGGAGAACTACAGGAATTCAGTCTCCCTGGGACATCTGTTTCACAAAGACATGTGACTTTCTTATTGGAACAATGGAAATTTTTTGACAGAACCAGGGATTGAACTCAGGCCCTTGCACTTGCCAGGGAAGTGCTTATTCCACTGAGCCATCTCCTTGGTCCCTGATATGCATATATTTTAAATATATATTTTATTTATGTAAATAGATATTTAAATGATAGTGCATAAAGACAAAAGAGGACAACTCATATGGTGATAAAGATACATTCAGAAAGCAAAATATGCCAAACTTTTGGACAGACAGGAACTGAACAATAAGAAAATGAGAGCATATTGGAGGTGCTAAGAGGGGCAATTGAAATGTGCAGTTAAGGATGATATAATCAGCCATGAAGGAATATTGACTTCTGAAAAATGTATATCTTTTGTTCTACATCAAGGAATTCTTAAGAAAGAAACCACATAAATGTAAGAGAAATTGTTAGATTTCCTCTCAAATCTCATATCCTATTCATTGTGAGACAAATACAAACTAGCAATGATCTTGACACGTATAGAGAATGTGGAAAGAACTTTTGTTATGGCCATCCATTTACTCTACATCAGCAACTACATACTGGGGAGAAATCCTATCAATATAAGGAAGAACTCTACTGCTCTTTCATTACTTACCATTTGAGAAGTCACACCATTCCAAAGCCTCTGAATGGAATGAATGTGTGAAGCCTTTTATTAGTAGCTCAGACTTTATTAAGCAAGGAAGAACACATACTGGTGAAAAACCACATCAATGAAGCAATGCAGAAAATCTTTTGGCAGTAGTCATCAATCCATTGAATCTGAGCATTAATCATTATAAGTATCCATATGAATGAGGAAATGTGAAAAAGCTTTCTAGAGTGGTTCATAACTTGTTCAACTTGAACAATATATAATGTTGAGAAAATGTTTGAATTTAAAGAATGTAGGAAACAATTTAGTGCTTAGAAAATTTATCTAACATTAAAATATCCACACTATCGAAGACATTTTTGTAAGTAACGTAGCACGGCCTTTATTGCAATTTTATCCCCTGTTCAACATCAGCAAATTCATACTGTAAAACAAAACAAAACCATGAATATGAGGAATGTGGAAAGTCTTAACTGGTATAAAATTTGAGCTTAATATCAAAATATTCATTATAATGAGAAACCCTTAAATATAAGTAGTATGGAAAGGCCTTTAGGCTCACTTATTTCCTTAAGGTACATTCATGTAGAGGTAAAGACATGTAGGTATAAGAAATGTGGGAACAGATTTTATTCAGGCTACATACCTTGCTCAATATGAAAGATACCATATTTGTGGCAAATCTATGAGTATTAGGAATGTGGCGAGGCCTTATTTACTGGTTAGTACCTTGTGCAGTATGGGAGAATTTGTATGGCGAAAGTATCTTTGCCTCTGAATATAAGAAACATAGCAAGGCCTTTTTTTGTTGACAAGAATTTACTATTCACCCAAGTCTTCATACTGGTGTGAAACTATAAAAATAAGGAATGTGACAATGTTTTTTGTACTGGGGACAATATAGTCAGCTCCAATTTTCTGCTAGTGTTAGGGTGCATGGGCAAAACAAGAAACAAGTGAAAAAACAGAAATGCAGTAGGTATCTGTACTGATCAGCTATTCACAGCAAACAGAAGGCTGTGAGGAAGTAAGGCCTTGGTGTTTATTCATTATATCTATGTCAGTGACATTAGTGGAGGGGCAGTGATGTTTCCAGGAACAGTAATGGTGGCTGTGATGAGCTAGCCAGAAATAAGCATTTGTACAATGATGAGACAAGAGGCGAAAAGGAAACTATCTTTTTCAGGTGCCTTACTGTCCCCAACAAGTTATATCTTGCTCTGTGAGCCCAAAGTACAGCCTTAGGGCTTATAGCTGTGCTCAGATGAAAGCAGGGAGTTTCCATGTTCCAGGATAGCCTCAGACATCACTTAGACTCAATTTATAATCTGTGATCCCAACACCTTTTGAGTACATAAGTCTTATATGCAGCATCAGTAATGTTAACATGAAGCCTATGAATGTGAGACATGTGGAAAGACCATCCGTCAGGCTTCATACTTTGTATGGCATGGGAGACTGCCGACTGGAGGGAACCCGTATGAGCTAAGAGTGTGGGAAAGCTCTTGGTGCTGGATCACACTTCATTCAAGATAAAAAAAAAATGGACACTGGAGAAAAAGCCTATGATGTTAAAACTGTGGGAAAGTCTTTACATGCAGAGACAGCTTATTGTGCAGCAGAAATCCTTAAAACAGAGCAGTGTGAAAAGGCCATTAGATTTAATTCATTCCTTTCTCAACAGCATAGCAAACACAGTTGTGAGAAACCCTTTAGTGAAAACAATGTGGAAAGACCTTTTGAGTTAGAGTCATTCCTTAATACACATCAGAGAAAACGTAAAGTAGTAAAATAATAATGTATTAAGGAAATCAGGAAGTCCTGTATGTGTGGCTCAGTCATTGTGCAATAACCAAGAATTCCTACTTATAAGAAACTTTTAAAGTCATTCCCACCATTTTTGCCTGTGGTACTGGGAACTGAACCTCACCTTTTATTTTTTTAAGACAGAGTGTTCATCAGCCACCACGTTGTTCAGCACAGGCTCAAACACATAAAGCTCCTGCCTCGGATTCACAGACCTCTAGAATGACCTGTACATGCTGCCACATCCAGTTTATCTCTCAAGTCAAACAATTCTTTCATTTTTTAAAATCTAATTTGTGCAGGATTCACTATGAAGCTCTAACGCTTAGTGATCCTCCTGTTTTCAAACTCCTCAGAATTGGGATTACAAGTGGGAACTACCCTGTCTGGACTCGATCAACGCTTGGCACAACCCAGGGGCAGGGCCAGCAAGGGATGTGGGGGCAGGGACCGAACTCTGGCCCATGCACTTGCCTGAGTAGGCACGTAGTGTCAAGCAATTCTTGGAGGATCCTACTTTAGTCTTGTGTATGAAAAATTGAAAACATACTGTAATCCACAGTTTCAGTCTAAACTTTAAGATAAATTGACTATCAATAATATGATAGCAAAAATTAACTTCACCTAAAAATTGCCTTTATAATTTTTACTATGGAAATTTCAACTTAGAAAGAGTTAGTAGAAATAATAGTAAAACACCGTCTCTCTGATAACATTAGTATATGGCTGTGATAGATAATAACCATAATGGTATTTTGGTTATCATGTATATCATAGTGGTACACATAATAACCATGATATTTTCCTTGCTTTGAGAATTTTATCTCTCTTTATCTATGCATAATCATTTGTACATTTGAGTAGTTATAGACTTCATCCCTATCCCTATTACTTTTCACTCCTTGCTCGGACAGTTACCCCACACTCAAAATGAAGGGAGAAAAGGCTTATTTAACTCAGCTAGTGGATGTTTTAGTCTACATTCTTCTAGCTCCAACAAAAGGCAGCAGTTCATGGTGGCAGAAAATGAAGAGCACAGGAACAGCAGCTGTGGCATCTGTCAAGCCTCTCTCTCTTCCTTTCACACTGACTGTGAAGCTTAGAGCTTCTCCAAGGAGTGGCACTACAAAGCTAGGAACTCATCCAGGCAGTTGCATGTAGAAGTCATCCTATACACCTTTATTTGAACTAAGTTACTCTAGGTCAGGCCCTAGCGTACTTCTGCAATGCCACAGGGCATGGTATTACCAAGCCACTCCAGCCAGTCTTCTGACATCTTGAGTTGACACAATGTCAGCCACCACAGCCTCTAAATTTTTTACTCATTGACTTTTGATCCATAACTTTTGAATTTATTTATTTACTTATTTATTATTGTGCTAGGAATGAACTCAGAATCTTGTACTTGTTGGACAGGCACTGAACCACTGACCTATATACCTGACTGTGTTTATTTATTTATTCTTTTGTGCTAGAAATTATGCTTTAAAATGCTTTGCCGTTAGTATTCTCTTATTTATGCTATCATTTATATTTTCTCTATTTATGTTTCTTTTCTATTAGAAATATTAAAAGTTTCTTTGTGTTCTAAAAAATCTGTATGAAAATTTGCAAGTTAAGTCATAAACATTTAAAAAAATTTTCTTTCTTTTTTTTTAAGTAATTGGTTGTTACAGGGTGTCACTACAAGCTCAGACTCATAGTGAGCCTCTTGTTTTTTCAACTTCCCTAGAGCTTGGATTACAGATCTACATTGCTATCCCCTGGATTCTGCGACCAGATCAGTCTGCCCCGAAGGTGCAGCTGTTACAGCATATGGCACCGGGGAGCAAACCGCAGTCCCTGAACTTGCCTACGCAGGCATTTTAGTCTGCTGAGCTATTTTGCTAGTCCCTTAAATATTTATGTTGAAAAGATACTTTTCTTTGAGGGTAGAGGAAAAAATTAAGATATATTATTCACTAAGAGGAAACAATAAAATCGAGAATGTATCAAATTAGCTATGTTCAAACATGTAACATTTACCAGACTTCCAATGTTATTGATGAACTGAAAAGTAGAATGTGCTACAAATTATTAGAATAAGCATTTAGATTAAGGATACCAGAAGAACTTAATTTGAAACAAGTAATAAAATGAACTACATGAAATAAAACCAGAAAAATAAAGAGAAAGAATGAGAATTTAAAAACAAAATGAAAAATATTGTGCATTATGCAAATTCAAATCAGGTATAATCCTTAAAAAATAAAAAGTAAACCACAAATAAAGTAGGTCTACACTGTGTTTGTATACAATATATTTGTGTATACATTATTTAAATACACAATTTTTATTTTTATTTTTTATTAATTTTATTGAGAAACAAACAGCAATGATATTATACTTTAAAAACTGATTAGTAGGGACATTTCAATAACTAATACATTGCATATTGTCTTCATAGTGGTTATTCATAGTAAAAGATGCAAACATGATATCCTCTCCAAATGCTATTAGTAGAACTGTTTATTCTCATTGAATTAACAGAAGGTAGCTGTATATCTATCCTAACTATTTTGTCTAAACAGATACAAAATGGTACTTCATTTGTATCCCTTTTTCTGTTTAGTTTTGACAGAGATCAATATTTCATTGCTATTTAAATATTGTAGGTGCATGAACTCAACAAATAATCCAAACAGGACTGGAAATGTCAGAAGTTGTTGAATTGAGCCTTTTACAGCTCAGCATATTAACATGGCTTTACTTTTTCTATCTTGTTTTTAAAATTGTCTGCTGCATGGTTCTTCTTATATAAGTACAAGATAAAGCAAGACCTATACAAGAAGAAATGTAACAAGATCAGTCAAATCCCCTCAGGATTTACCTTGAAACTCTATACCACACTTTGTAGATCCTTTGTCAGTTTTAGCCATGTAGATGAGTCACAGCTACTGCTTTACCAATTTGCTCTGTGCAAAAGCCTGAAAGAATGTTTTCTCTCCATGTGACTCTCCTTAGGCACACCCTACATAATTGATCACTTTCCTCTGTGGGTCTATAGTCTCCTTGATAAGTAAATTTGGGCCATGACTGAGTTATATGATGTTACAGTACAGATTCTCCTATGTCCTGAGACCTCATTGAACTTGAAAGGCTCAGGTGAAAGGGGGGCTATCCTTGCAGCCCCACAATTTTTTATTTTATTTTATTGAGAAACACATAGCAATGAGACAGTTTCAAACTGATTAATAGGACACTTTCAATGATTAATACATTGTATATTGTTATCTTCTTAGTGGTTGAGAAACAAACAGCAATGAGATACTTTAAAACCTGATTAGTAGGGACATTTCAATAACTAATACATTGCATATTTTCTTCATAGTGGTTATTCATAGTACAAGATGCAGACATGATATCCTCTCCAAACGCTATTAGTAGAAATCTTTATTCTCATTGAACTAACAGAAGGTAGCTGTATATCTATCATAACTATTTTGTATAAACAGATGCAAAATGGTACTTTATATCCCCCTTTTCTGTTTAGTTTTGTCAGAGATCAAGATGCAAACAGGATATCCTGTCAAAACAATATTAGTACAAATCCTTCTTCTCATAGAATTGTGAAAGTAGTTGTATATCTAGCCTTACTATTCGGTATGTACAGAAACAAAATGGTCCCTTCTTTTTAGCCCCCTTTTTTTGTTGTTTAGTGCTGTCAGAAATGGGTATTAAATTGGTAAATACCATAGGCATGTGAATTCAGCAAAACAATCCAACATAGTCAGCAGTACAAAATAGTGTGTTATCCTCAGGACTGGCAATGTCAGATGTTGTTAAATTGAGCCTTTCACAGCTTTGCATGTTAATCTGGCTTTACTTTATATACCATGTTTTTCTACTGGATAGTAAAGTCCAAGATAAAGCAAGATTATATAACAAGAAGTATAACTTTTATAACTGATAAGGTCAGTCAAGAACACTCAGGATTTAGGCACTGCCAATGCTTGACCAGTTTGCTCTCTGTGAAAGCCTGAGAGAATGTCTTTTCTCCTTGTGACTCTTAATATGCACACTCTATGTTGTCAATCTCATTGCTTTGTGGCCCCATAATCTCCTTGATCAGAAAATTTGTAACATCACTGAGTTACATACGGTAACAGTATAGGTTCTCCTATGTTCTAAGTCTTCACTGACCTTCAAAATCTAGGGCCAAAATGCTGTCCATCATTGCAGCTCTTATATTTCTCTAATTTTTGACCTGAAAATTTAGGTTGTTAACCCTCCAGAAGAGAAGCTTATTATTACCATGCAACATATGCATTTCAGTTTACCCTAACTATCTGTCTAAATATCAATCATATTAGATATAGTATGGAACAGGCATTTTCCATCAAATATTGCTATGTTAAACTTCAAATCCCTACAGAATATGGAGAAGAAAATTTTAAAAATAAAAAATGTTTTAAAAACAGGAATAAACTATTACATATTTTTACACAGAATTTAGAATCCTAACCATATGCAGCATTGTACCAGGACAGTCCTGTGACATTTTTTTCCTTGTCTCTTAATACCCCTTTTAAAAATTTAACTCTTGAGTCAGTGTGGCAATAACTGGGATGTCATGACAAACAGTACATATTTAGAAGACCAGAATGACAGGCATTCCACGTGTGACCCTTCTATTACACATTGCTATCTTCAGTGCAGTTGCTCGGTTCACAGATATCAGCATATATAGTTAGTCAGGGTGAGAATCCTACCAATTAACTGCTACTTTCAAATACCTGCTGATGTTTCTCAGGACCACTGCCTTACCCATCTTGTGTGTATAAATGTATGGCTTTGCCCTTGTCATGTTTCCCAGCATTTTCCTTGTCCTCTCCTCATTGTCCAGTTCTCAAGTTCTTGCTTTTCTTTTAATTGTACTACATCTTTCTATTTCTTTTCTTCTTTTGAGTTCTTTCTTGACATAACAGGAAATTGACTCAGGTCTTTGTGCTTGCCAGTGAAGCATTTATTCTACTGAGCCATTTTCCTGGCCCTTGAGTTCATATACTAGGGAGACTATATGATATTTAAACATGTGAGTCCCGTTTATTTCACTTACAAGTATATCTTCAAGTGGCATCCACTTAAATATGAAGGCTTTGAGTTTATCTCTCTTTATAGCTCAGTAATAATCCATTGCATAAAAATATCAAAGCTTTTTCCACCATTCCTCATGTGATGGGTATCTTGATTGTTCACAAGATTTGGATATCACAGATTATGCTGCACATATGTACACATTTATCACTAAGATATGACGTTTTCAGTTCCTCTGGGAAAATTACAAGTATGGGGAGTATTTCCAATCTTAGTTTTTTAAGGAGTCTCCACACTGATTTCCATGATGGTTGCATGAGTCTGCATTCTCACCTGCAGTGGATAAGGGTTCCATTTTCCCCACATCCTCTCCAATATTTGTTGTTGGTTGATTTCTTTATGATAGCCATTCTTTGTGGGGTGAGATGGTATGTCAGTGTTGTTTTAATTTGCATTTCATGGATGACTAGTGATGCGGAGCATTTTTTCATATATTTATTCGCTACTTTAATTTCGTTCCCTGAGAAGTGTGTGTTCTTCTTGGATACATAGATGGCTTGGGCCTTTAAATCTAGGAGCCCTAATATTTTTTAGTTCTTTATAAATTCTCTAGAGCAGACCTTTGTCTGAGTGCTTATTAGTTAAGATTTTTTCAAAATTTGTGGGTTGTCTTTTCACTTTGTTGATAATTTCTTTTGACATGCAAGAACTTTTCAGGAAGAGGTGGTTCCAGTTGTTAATTCTTTCAAGTATTACCCATACGATTTGATTTTTCTTCATGAACTCTTTGTCTACACCTATGTCTGAAGAGTTCCTTCTAGTTTCTCTTCAGAGAGATTTAGTTTTTCTGTTTTAGTGTTTAGATCTTTAATCCATTTTGACTTTACCTTAATGCATGGTGACAAAGATTAAAGCAGAAATTAGTTCAATTGAGATGAAGAAATCAGTTCAAATAATTTACGAATCAAAAAGCTTGTTCTTTGAAAGATTAAGTAAAATTTGTACATCCCCATTTAACCTCAACAGAAAGAGGAAAGTTAAAAAACTCAAATAGAAGCAATAATAAATGAAAAGGGTATAATCACAGAACCACTGGAAATTCAGAAGATTATCAATAACTACTTTGAGAATCTTTACTCTTATACATTAGAAGAACAGAAGAAAAGGGCAGATTCCAGGAAAGCTACAAATTACCAAAAGTGAATTAAGAAAATATAACAACTTTCAGTAAACCAATAACTATCAATGAAATCCAAAAATATAATAAAAAACCTGCCAACAAAGAAAAGTCCAGGATGGATTCACAGCAGAATTCTAAAAGAAATCTATAGATATAATCCCTAGACTCCTCAAACTCTTCAATGAAATTTAAAAGGAAACAGTTCACCCAAAATCATTCTTAGAGGCAAGTATTATACTAATACCAAAACCAGGGAAAGATACAACTATAAAAGAGAACTAAAAGCCAATCTCCCTCATGAACATAGATGCAAAAGTCCTCAATGAAATCCTAGCAAATAGAATACAACAAATCATCAAGAAGATCATATACCGTGACCAGGTAGGATTCATCCCAGCAATATAAGGATGATTCAATACTTGAAAATCTATTAATGTAATATACTTTATCAATAGAATGCAATCTAAAAACCACATGATCATCTTAATTGATGCAAAAAGGCTTTTGACAAAGTCCAACACTCATTTTTGTTCAAAGTCCTACAGATAATTGGCAGAGAAGGCCTCTTCATCAATTTGATAAAATGCCATCTATATAACCCAATGGCTAATATAATTTCAAATGGGATAACACTGAAATCATTTACTCCCAGATCTGGTACAAGACAAGGATGTCCTCTCTCACCACACTTATTCAATATATTTCTGGAATCATTAGCTAGGGCCATTAAACATAGGGAGAAATTAAAGGAATAAGAATAGTTAAAGATGAAGTTAAATTAACATTATTAGTGGATGACATGATCCTATGCTTTGAAGACTCAAAAAACTCCACCAAGAAGTGACTAGATTTGATACACAAATTCAGTAGCATAGCAGGACACAAAGTCAATACCATACAGTTTTAAATATGAGCAAAATTAACTTTTGAGGAAATACTTGTAAGTAGAATGGCGAAATCTATGTGACAATATATGATTAATATATTGTGTTCCCTGGAGAGTTTATATTTAAAAACAGATACGTATAGGATGAAATGTAGACTGTATTCTTAGGTTGGGAGGGTTTGAAAAACTATTAAAAGTCACTAATGATGAGGAGATAAAAATATGCCAGTATATGTGATGAAAAAATAATATTCTTATGGTAATTATGTATTACAATATTAGAAGTGATACATAATAAACAAAATGATGCAAACATTCAAGGACTATGATCCAGGAAGTGATTAGTATATGAATAGATCACAAAACACAAAGTATGGGCCTTCAGTATGGAGATGATATGAATGTTTTTAGAAGAAAAGATATTATAGATACTTTGAGAAGCAAGCAGAACTTTAATTCCATAAATAAAAATGGTTTGAATCACAAAGTCACATGGATTGCAGAATTAATTATCATAGACATAAGGAAAATGAGAGGGTGGTAGGATTATGGGAAATGTGTACCATAGGATGGAAACTATTTCCAAGGAAATGGTAAAACCTGAATGTCAGATATGGGATAAGTATCAGAAAAATAAGGATGTGAATTGCATCTTTCCTTTAATGAAGGAGAATCAAAAATTTTGAAAACTTTTCAGATGAGAAAGTAAGATAATATTTGAAAGAGCTGAAAAAATTTTGCTCAAAAGTTGAAGTTTCACAGTTTTTGAGTGTAATACCTAGAAGAAATGAGAAAAATGCTGAGGAAAAAGCATTCACAGAAATAATTTGGCCAAACGTAAAGCTGGTGTAACACATCTTCCTACAGATGTTTTTCCCTTGCCTTATGTTTTATTACTTTAGTTTTATTTTAAAATTGAAATGTAGTAGTGATGTATATTTATGTTGTACTGTATAATATTTTGATATGTCTATAAAATATGCAATGATCAAATTGAAATAATTAACATGTTATCTAAAAAATTTATTAAATTATGACTAACACTTCCAAATTAGTTCTTTTTAAATACTGTGCTGCACATGCTTTCTTTTTATATCTTCCCTATTGTGTAATAGAATGCTAGAAGTCATTCTTCAAGTCCAACTCTAAATCAGTACCCAGTTATAAACCTTTCGCACACCCAGATTCTTCCCTGTGCCTGAATATGTCAGGTGGTCTTACTTTGCTCATGTTAAGGGTCGCAGATTGGAGAACTCCTACTACAGTCAATTCCGTCAGGTAGTGTAATCTCTTTCCATGATAGGACCTTGTCAATAGTATGAAATAAGGCTATATGATACACAAATGTTTTTCACCATTTCAAAGTTAGCAAATGTTATGATCTAAAACTACACTTTATTATTTTTCTGTTTCTGTAACAACATAACTGATATAAGCAGTTTGGTGAAAGAAGGTTTATTTGGCTTACAGTTTTAGCAGATGACTGGTTTGCTCCATAGCATTTAGCACTAAGGCACAGGGAAGTGTAATGGCAAAGGAAAGCCATTCATCTCTTCCACCTCATGGAAGCCAGGAAGTATAGAGGGGAGAAAAGAGCCAGAGATAAAGGGGCTCAGGATCAGATATCCCACCAGTACCACTCCCTTCGACCAGGTCACACTTTCTGCTTCCATCACCTACCAATAATGCCACAAAATTATGATCTCATTCAACTTGATGATTGACTTGATGGAGTTTGGAGCCCTCATGATACCATTTTGCAAAGGGCACTCCTGCAATCAAACCTTGGACTCATGGATTAGGTTGGAATTTAGCTATAGCACACACATCCACATGCTAATGCAGATATCAGAGTGCTACTTTATCAGCAGTGACCTAGTCATCACCATAACATGAAGATTCTGTGAAGAACTGTAATGAACATAAGAGACCAACATCTTCTGCTCAAGAATAGTCTATACTTTGTTATGTTTTCCTGAAACCAAACTTGTATTATAGGTAGATATACATAGTGACTTTTACTAATGATTTGTTGCTTGGTAGATTTACAATTCTCTTGTCAACTTCTTGGTACAAGTAAGCTATTAAAGATGCATCAAATTCTTTGTCCCCTTTCACTTCACATGCTACAATAAGCCTAAGTGTGTACTGAGTATCAATAACTTTTCTCTCACTAATTATTGCCCGTTATGAATTGTAGACACACAACAATTCCAAATTATGTAGTATACATACATATCTAATTAACAGTTTTGTTTATCAATCTATTGATCAACTGATTTGTGTAACATTTATTCATCTAATCTATCTAATCTTTCATCTGAATATAGTTATGTACAGTTACTGCTATTTATCTGGATTCAGCATACTTTTATTAAATTCATAATTCACTTTTATTAGTTTTCATATTTATCTTGTTTTAGGTTTTTCATTCCAATTTTCTTACTGATCATGTGAACTCCATACCTATGCTTTTATTGCAAAACATCTATCAGATCATGTTTAGAACATATTATTTCAGTTACAAAATTAAAGTTTAGTAAACATTGACTGTAAGCAAAATATTTTAAGAAATATAGTCTTTTTTTTTTTTTTTTTCTTTCTGAGACAGGGTCTCACTATGCAGTTCAGGCTGGCCTTGAGCTCACTTTGTAGCTCAGGCTGGTCTCGAACTTACAGCAATCCTCCTGCCTCAGCCTCCCGAGTGCTGGGATTACAGGCCTGCGCCACCACGCCCGGCAGTCATTTTTAATAAATATAAAAACATCAGTCAGTGTTTTATAAAACAAATGTGCAAATATTTTTCCAAGTATAACAAAGTATAAAGTCTTAGGTAAAATGTAAATACTAAATATGTTCAAGAGATGTTGAAAGCTGACTTTTATCGAATTTTTAATTTTGTTTGTCTTCCTTTTCTTTTTCCCCTACTCTCATTTTCTTTTAAACTAGAAAAACAAAATTGATCCTGTAGGATATATGAGGAATAAGCTATCTGCACTCTTTTCATCATGGCCTAGCAAGACCTCAAGCTGATACATGTGATTGCTTTAGGTGCAAATTTGATTGCTCTCATGAAGAGCAAAAGGATGGTAACGAGGGGATCATGCATATGGAGAGTCCATGCCTCCTGGGTTTGCATAAATAGAATAATAGAAAAAAGAAAGAAATTACAGGAAACATAGCAGAATGTAGATTACCTGAAAGGCTGCCAAGGGTTCTGAGAAAGGCACAGCACTGAAGAACCGGATATACTTCCACAGCACAACCCAAGCATTTATAATTTATACATCCAGTTATATGTATAAATTTTCTATGGCTTAGCTGGTAGATGATTTCAAAGTGATATTGGACCATATATTGAGAGTGTGTCAAAAGTAGTAGTGTAGCTTTTTAATTATTTCGTTCTTTTTTTGAATAACCTACACAGTTCCAATTAACATTACATTAGTGAAAGTAAGATAATTTCAATAGGAATGTAACACATACACTCAATAAACAACATCATGATATAATAGAAAGCTTTCTATAACATAATACAAAACCGCATACCTTTATTACTACTTATTTATTAAACTTCCATAATATAGGTAGCCTGTGTGTGTGTGTGTGTGTGTGTGTGTGT
>PVKA01028045.1:0-29807 GCA_004027165.1 Ctenomys sociabilis
ATTTCAAAGAGTTCTAGTAGAATCTTAGAAATTCAAATTTGTAAGAGTGGTTATTTGAGCCGGGCGTGGTGGCGCATGCTTGTAATCCCAGCACTCGGGAGGCTGAGGCAGGAGGATTGTTGTGAGTTCGAGACCAGCCTGAGCTACAAAGTGAGCTTAAAGCCAGCCTGAACTGCATAGCGAGACCTTGTCTCAAAAAAAAAAAAAAAAAAAAAAAAAAAAAAAAAAAAGAGTGGTTATTAGAATAATACTAGTTAAACATTTTTAAGCTACTTTAAACATGGGAGACTATATAAATCTATAATAGATTCAAAGTTAAGTCAAATAATTTGAAATATATAGGGGCTAGGGATATATTATGTGTCTGATCTAGCATCTGTGCAGTCCTGAGGTTTAACCTCCATGCATATATAATTAATAAGATAACTACATATGATCATGAGAACATTTGATTCCTACTAAACACTATTTTTAAAGTTGCACACAAAGTGAAAACCCTGAATAGTTGAGTAACAGACAATGGAACTAAAGTAATAATGAAATACCAATAAGAAAGGTTAGGTAGATTAACTACTGAATTCTATGAAAACTTCAGGAAAGTTCTAACACTAATACTCCTTGAGATTTTTAATAAAATTGAATGAGAATGAATACTGCCAAAGTCATTCCTGAAAGATACCATTACTCTGATTCCAAAGCCAAATAAGAATCCAACCAAAAATGCAGAACCATAGGTCTATCTCTTTAATGAATATAGATGCAAAATCCTCAAAGTCACTGGCAAACTGAATGCAACAAATCATCAAAAAGATCACATACTGGGCTGGCCAGATAGCACAGCAGACTAAAGCGCCTGCTTAGGCAGTTGTATGGACTGGGGTTTGATACCCAGCATACCATGTGGCCCAGCCCCCCAGGTGGTGAATGAGAAGGTGAATGAGATTGAGCACGGTGGTGCATACCTGTAATCCCAGTGCTTGGGAGGCTGAAAACAGGAGGATCACTACAAGTCCGATTTGTGTAGTGAGACCCTCTAAGACACTGTAATAAAATACATTTAAAAGAAGGTCATATACCATAGCCAAGTATACACAAGTACACTTCATCCTAGGGATGCAAGGATGGTTCAACATAACACCAAACAATAACTAGAAGCTAGGACAAAAAATCACATGGTTATTTCAACAAACATAAAAAAAAAGGCCTTTGACAAAATCCATTATCTTTTCATGATGAAAACACTCAGAAAAATATAAAAGTGAGATAAGAGATAGGGTACAGCTTAGGCTGACTTGGAAGAGATGGGATCCCAGGATCTATGTAGCACTGCCCCTTAGGACCCATATGTAGAACTTCTTGTGTGTTCCCTTAAGATATGGACAACATATAAAGATACAATGCCATAAGAAACCCACTATCATGTCTCTTTTATAGTAGCCAACCCTGAGCCTCCAAGACCCAGGATGTACTTTTATTTTTATTTTTCCCTCTTGTTCAACCCAAGTCTACTTGGCAAAGTCAGTTTTACCTCACCTCTACTTTTCAAATACTTTAGCACCATTTTTAGCTGATCTTGTTAAATTTGTTGAGGTGAGAAAAACCTGGGATACATTTAATTGTTGAGGTTTTTCTAAAAGGAAGTAGCTAATAACAAAAAGATCTTATCTCAATCTAATAAAAGACATTTATGACATACCACCAACATTATATTAAATAAGGGAAACCTGAAAGTTTTCCCTCTAAAATCAGGAATAAGACAAGTTCCCCACTCCTGTTCAATATAGTACTCAAAACATTACCAAGAGAAACTATGAAATTATTAATGAAAGAGGAAAAAACATGAAAAAAATGAAAGAGATAGTATAGGAAAAGAAGATGTCAAACTGTCATTATTTTCAGGTGACAATGATCCTCCAAATATAAGACCCCTCCTCCTAAAATCCATCAAAACTCTTACAAGTAGTAACCAACTTCAGTAATGTTGCAGAATATAAAAATTAATACACAAAAATCAATATCACTACTGTACAGTGATAATAAACTCACACAGAGAAATTAGGGGGAAAATACCATTTAGAATAAAACCAAGAAAAGTCAAATACTTAGGACTTAGCTGAAGGAAGTGAAAGATCTCCACAACAAAAAACTACAACACTCTGAAAAGGAGTTAAAAAGGACATCAGAAAATGGAAAGATATTTCTGTTCCTGGATAGTGGAATCAATATAGTCAAAATAACCATATTTCCAAAATTGACACAGATTTGACACAATCCCAATCAAAATACAAATGGCACTTTTTATTCTTCATTTTAGGATTGGAGAAAGCGATTCTAAAATTCATATATGGATCCAGAGGAGACCCAGAATAACAAAAGGAGCTGTGAGTAAAAAAAAAAACAAAGCAAGAGGCATCACAATCCTAGACTGAAAGTCGTATTACAAGGTTACTATGATAAAGGCAGCACAAAAGGCAATCAAGGAAACAGAATATAGAACACAGAAGCAATTTGATCTTTGACAAAGGGCTAAAAACATACACTGGAGGAAAAATAGGCTCTTTGAAAATTGGTATTTAGAAAAAGTGGCTATCCACATGCAAAACTCTGAATTATTTCCCATCTAGACATTATTTCCCGTACTGTACTAAACTAAAATAAAAATGGTTATTTCAACAAACATAAAAAAAACCTTTGACAAAATCCATTATCTTTTCATGATAAAAACACTCAGGAAAATGTAGAAGTGAGATAAGAGATAGGGTACAGCTATTCTTGAGGACTAATATTTAGAATATATAAAGAACTCAAAAATAAATTGGATAATATGGTATTAATATGCTTCATAGAAGCATCAGTGGCCAGTAAATACATGAAGAAATGCTCAATATTACAAATCAAAACATCTCTGAGATTCTATCTTACCCCAGAAATAATGGCCACCTCAAGAAATCAAATAATAACCAGTGCTGGTGAAGTTTCAGGGAGTCCAGGATGAGAGCGTCTCTATTGTCAGTGTAAATGTAAACCAGTACAAACTCTATCGAAATTAGTATGGAGATCCTTTCAAAAAGACTAAAAATTGAAATTCCACTTGACTCAGCTATTCTCCTCCTAGGAAACCTGGGGAAACAATTAAGTGTTATCATAATACATTGATATATGAATACCCATGTTAGTAGCAGCACAATATAATAGTTAATTCTTGCAAGTGGTCTATGGGTCCATCAACAGGTGAATGGATAAAAATTGTGGTATATATACACAATAGAGTACTACTCTACCATAAAGAAGAATAAACTATTCCATAGGAAAAGGGATGGAACTTGAGACCATATTGTTAAGCAAAATAAATCAGCATACAAGCTTGACACACAGTTTCACTTATATGAAAAGCTCAAGTTATGAAGAACAACATAAAAGATAACAGGAAATAGAGAGGTAGAGCCTTCTCAAATTAGAAGGGGATCAAAAGATGGAGGCAGACAGGAGGATAAGGGGATGAACAAAAGAACTGAGATGCATTATGTACATAAACAAACTCCATACAAGGAATGGAAACATTATATACTACAAACATGTAGTAAATCTTTTAAAGATGTATACAAGGAAATCATGAACCATGACCTTATTAGGTCACAAAGAAATCTATTTACTATTTCAAAAGAAGAAATGAAGTAAGCTTCATTCTCTGACTAAAAGCACAATAAAAATAGAAGTTATTTTAAAAATTTCATTGGATAAGCCAATATTCTTTTAAAAGGTTTACTAATACTTAAAGTTTAAACAAATAAGAACATTCTTCTAGAAATTATTTGGACAGAGAATAATTATACAATTTGGGGGACCTTTAATTCAAGAGATGAAGGAAGAATGGGCTGGATTTACATTTCTGCCTTACATAACTAAATAAGGACAAAATATACAAAACAATACTTTTCAGACACTGGTTACAAGGCAGCTTGGCACAGTGATCCCTAAGGCAAAAGAAACAAAGTACGCTGTAAAAATGCTCCAGGACCAGGAGGCAGACCAAACAAGTCCGTGAGTTGAAGAGACAGAGTTGAGAATTCAGGAAAGTCAGTGGGACAAGAATTCACAAATTAGTACCACAGAGAAGACAGCTGCAAAAACAGCCCTGCAAATATGAAAAGGGTTCCCCTCAAATCTTTACTGTACTGCTAATCGATATGTCTGTGAGAAAATTCCCTCAGTCCAAGTAAAAATGGCTGAACGGAGCAGACTGAAAACTTCCCAGTATTCACACAAGGCTGGGGACAGCTCATGCTTCCAAAAGAATCTTGTAATATACAGGAAATTAGTTGAGTACTCAGAATGTTACTGCCTTTGTAATGGGATCAAATTAGGTCTACATTAAAATTGTTCCAGATCCTTCTAATAGAGTTTAGAAACAAGCCTTGAAATGATCAAATCCTTCCCAAATAACTTGTTTGTTCCTAGAATAGAATTTTAAAATGTTTATAGGAATTTTAGTAATAAAAGTACTGATCTAACATGCATGAAGCTCTTTTTTTGCAAATAGCAAAACAAGGCAACAAAACCAGAATGCAAAGATGGAGGAAACCACAATGTATAATTACAGAAAAAACATAATGAATAAAAACAGATTCACAAGTTATACAAATGATAGAATTACTACAAAAAGGCATTAAAGTTTCTATCATAAATATCCATAGATACAAGACAATTAAGTATAGTAAAAATAAGTATGTTAAGGAGAGATACAGAACTTGTGAAAAAAGAGCCAAAAATTTTTTTTCTAGAAATTTAAGCTAAACTTCTAAAAGAAAAAGTACACTAAACAGAATAAACAGTAGACTACACTCCAGAATAAACATTCAATAAATCCTAAAACAAGGCAACAGAGTTATCAAAATAAAACAATGAAAGAAAAAAAATTTTTAAAAACAAAAGAAAAGAATGGTGTACCCTTGAACTACAAGGAAGCCTCACACAGCCTTAAATGTAAATACACTATTTATATCCCAACAGGAAAGAAGAAGGGGGGACAGAAAAGAAGACGTGGAAAAGTAATGGTGTTTTGAATTTAATGAAGATTTTAAACTCATAAATTTAAGAGAAACAAACTGAGTATGGCAGGACATGCCTGAAATCTTAGCTTTTTCGGAGGCTGAGGCAAGAGGATCACAGTTCAAGCCCAGCCCAGGCAACTCAGTGACTATAAAAAATGTTAAAAGGGCTGGAAATGTAGCCAAGTGTAAAGAAAGCCCTAGGTCCCATCCCAGTACTGAAAAAAAGTCTATCATAATCAAATTAAGAACATATATATAAAATACCTTGAGAGAAAAGATCTATTACATATAAAGAAACAAGGAAATGAAAGTAGACTTCCAAAACAATGCACCTAAACCAGGCAAAACAGTGCGTACTGGTAATCCCAAAACTTGAGAGGTTGAGGTAGGAGGATTTGCAAATTTGAGGCCACCCTGGGCCACCTAGAGCATTCAAGGCCAGCCAGGGCTGCATAGCAAGATATTATTTTAAAAAAATAACAAAAAATTTAAATGCACATAAGAAAGCAGCAAAGTGACATGATCACAATATTGGGGAAAAAGTGTTAATGTATTTCAGAAATTGAGGCATAGAAAAACTAAATTAATTACCAACAAATCAGAACCAAAAGAAGTGTTTTTTAAAGTAGGCTTTAGGCAAAAAAAAAAAAAAATGTTATACTAAATGGAAATCTCCCAAAGGCATGTATAACATCAAAAACAACACCCAGGGGGGGTATGTAAAAATGGTTCTTTACTTTACTAGAAAAAAATCTCTTTAGGAAAGAATGTAGTTTTAAAGCAAAATAGTAACAATGTATTTGGAGATTTATGACACCCCAAGTCAATTATTACAACAGAACAAAGGTAAGATGGAAAATATGAGAACATGGCTGAAGAAAGACTAAGATACATTAAATATTCATACTCAAAAACAAAAAGCAATCATTAAATAAAAAAAATCCAAACAGATACAGCTAATATTCTAATAAGTAACATCAAAGAATGCAATAAAATTGCTCTCACTATTTAATACAAAAGAAGGCTCAAAAGGAATAAGGAAATAAAGTGCAGAAGGGACAAACAAACAAATAGGAAGATGGTAGATTTAAGTCCATCTTCATCAATATCAATATTAAATACAAGCATTAAAGATAAATGTTCTAAATACTTCAGCCAAAACTGTATCAAAATCAAAAGGGATTAGAAACCAAGTATATATGTTGCTATAAGACATTCTCTCTAAAAATGAAGATACATGTAAGTTGAAAGTAAAAATATGAAAAAGATATACCATGCTAATATTACTTAAAAGGTAGATGAGGTAACTATATGTGTTACTATAGTAGATCTCAGAGAGAGACTAGTACGAGGGGTAAAGAACATTTCATACTTGTAAAGGGGACAATTCATCAAGAAGGCATAACCATGTTAAATGTTTATGCACCTAAAATCAGAGCCTCAAAATGCATGAAGAAAAACATGAGAGAATTTAAAAGGAAAATAATACAAATCCACAGTTAAGAGTGAAAGATACAATTATAACTCTCAATAATTTACAAAAAAAAAAAAGAAGTTTCAAAAATCAGTAAGGATGTAAGACTTGAACAGTTTCACAACAATTTTTGACCAACTGACATGTACCAAAGAAACCACTCTACAAAATCAAAGTACACTGTCTTAGTTACATTTTTTCACCGCTGAGACAAACTACTCCCAAAGTTAAGGGAGGAAGGGTTTATTTGGCTCATAGTTTCTAGGGTTTTCAGTCTATAATCATCTGGCTCCAAGGCAGGGTGGCTTGGCAGAGGGGCAAGTTCATAGCAAATAAAAAACCAAAAAACAAACAAAACAAAGAATGACTACCACTCTTTCTGTCCCTTATATCTTATCCAGGCTACTTAGGACAAGTAGCACTCATATTCTTAATCCTAATGCCCTTGATCCTACTGAACCATGAATCAATCCCAGTGTCAAACACTAAATCTTGTCACCACTAAAAAAGCCCCACCTATGACCTCATGAGGTTTAGAGGGACAACTAGACAGAAGACAACATACACAATCATTTGTATCACATACATGGTGTGATTACTAAGACAGGTCATATTCTGAGTCTAAAGCAAGCTTGAAAAATTTAGAGTACTGAGCAATGTTCTGTAATCATAGTAACATAGAAGTTGGTAATAAGACATATCTGGGAAATCTAATATTTTGAAAATAAACAGCACACTACTAGAGCTCAGGCCTGATATGTGAGTGAGACCACCCAGGCCCCCAGACCCTTAATAGACCCAGAGCATGGAACCCTTCAGCAGAACTCCCTGCAAAGAGGCTAGAGGCAAGACCCACCCAGCTGATTCAGGAGCAGAACATCTTGCCAGTGTGACACAAGGGTTCACCTGCAAGGCTGCAGCAAGAAGAGGTGGAGCACAGCAGCCAGACCCAAGCTACACTCACCTGGAGGAGTCTGAACTTATAGATCCGAACCTGGTGCTAAGGTAATAACTCTATTTAAGCTCTACATCAAAGGTCAAAAGTAAGTGGTGTACAAAGATGACAAAGAAAAGGACCAAAAAGCAGTCTCAGGCCCTGAGTCCACCCAGTACAAATGCAGATGACACTAGCATAAAGGAAATTGGAAATCACACTCCTGAAATCTCTGAAATAATAGTGTTGGAAGTAAAGAAACAAGTGCAGAAAGGTATAGAAGAGATCAGATCAGAAATAATTTCTGAAATAAAAAAGTAGTGATAACTATAATCAAAGAAATACTAAGTGCTTCTAAAGAATACACTGATAAAAAAAATAGAGCAGAATATAAAAATGATGGAACCCCTGAATAAGCAATATAGGAAAAAAATAGAATGTATGAACCAGATTCAAAGTGACATACAGGAAATTAAAACCTCAATCACAGGCTGGCAAATCTGTTTGAGTGAAAGTGAAAATAGACTCTCTGACCTTAAAGACACAATTACAGCTAGTGAAAAAGTAAGCAAAGATCTCTTAAAAACAACTAAGATGCAGGAAAAAATAATTCAACACCTGAAAGACGATGCAAAGATGAACAATGTGAGACTAATAGGCATCAATAAGAAGGAAGGAGTCAATACAAATGATATAAAAAGAATATGGGCAGAAGTAATAGCAGAAAACTTCCCAAGTAGAGGGCAACAATCTAACATTCAGTAACTGAAGCACATAGAACTCCAAATAACATCAACCCAATTAAAACCACATCCAGACATATAATAATTAAGATCCCAGAAATTCAGCACAGGAACAGTATACTAAAAGCCGCTAAAGAAAGGAAACAGATCACATTTAAAGGAAAACCCATCAGAACAACAGCAGATTTCTCTTCACAAACCATCAAGTCAAGAGGAGCACAGAGCAAAGTACTTCAAGTCTTGCAAGAAAACAAATTCCAACCCAGACTGATATACCCTGCAAAACTCTCTTTCAAGTATAATGGAGAAGTAAAATACTTTCATGACGAAGAACAACTAAAGAATTTCATGATGACAAAGCCAAGCCTAAACAGACTATCAAATGATATTCTAGAGAGGGAGCAAAATGATCACAACCTGAAGAATGAGAATGGAAAGAACCCACCAAATAGGGCAAACAAACACAGGAGAATAAAAGGTATACAATAGTAGTTTTTCAGTTATTCTTTTGTGTACAGCAGCAAAATATTTCCATCAGCACACTCTACAAGTGGACCTCTCTTGCATCCTACTGAATGAAGTGCAAAGACTTCTTTATAGTTAACTTCTAATGAAATTTTTAATGTATTAGTGAGTACACAAGTAATCCTACTATCAAAAATTTTTAAATTACTTTGCCTGTTATAAAACTTCTATTACACATTAACAACTGAGAAATTTTCATAAAATGACTTTAATTTCTTTATATTAACAATATTTAAAATTGATTAATTTATTTATTTTGAGATGGGGTCTCAGTATGCTGGCCAAACCTACTCCAAATTTCTGGGCTTTAGTGATATTCTTCCCTCAGTCTGCTGAGAAGTTTGACTTCTGGCACACCCCACCACACTCAGCTCACCTTCTTTACTACTGAGTAGTGACTTAATTAGTGATGTAGTTCAACAGAGTTTTGTGAACTATTGAGAAAAGCATATAGGAACAGTTAATTCCAAACTACCTTCTCCACATCAGCAATCATATACACATTAATGAGTGTTAAAGTTTTAAAGTCTTAGATTCTATCTTGATTCTATCTTCACTAGTAATAAGCATTGCAACCAGTTATAGAAACTTCTAAGGCATCTTATTGAATTGATTAATACATGAAGACATTGATACTTAGAATACAGTACTCAGCAATAATAATGGCTAAAAAACTGGCTTCTCTCTCTCTCTCTGTCCCTGTCTCCATCTCTCTCTCTCTCTCTCTCTCTCTCTCTCTCTCTCTCACACACACACACACACATATATAAATATGGTATGGTGATGCATGCCTGTGATCCCAGCACTTTGGAGGTTGAGGCAAGAGGGTCATCACAAATTCAAGGCCAACTGGGGCTACATAATAAGTTGAAGACCAGCTTGAATTGCATAGTGAGCATGTGTCTCAAAAAACCCAAAATAGAGTCTGGGTGCACATCTGTAATCCCAGTGCTGGTGCTGAAAACAGGAGGCTCACTACAAGTTTGAGCTGCATAGTGACACCCTTCACACACACACACACACACACAAAACAATAAAATAACAAAGAAAAACCCTCTAAATAAATAAATAAGTAATCAAGACACTAACATGGAAAATAACAAATAATATTTCCATTAATTGTTACATGTATAATTTAGTGCTATATGTAGATTAATGCTAATTTTACTTTATCGTTCATTTAATAAATTTATTTTTATTTAGTATATAAAAATCATAAGAAATAATGTGTTAACTAAAACTCTTTCAAGTGGAAGTAACAGGCACAATGTAAATAAGTTTAAGAAAGAGGATATTTAGGGATCATATAATGAAAAACTTTCAAACAATGTTTCACAGCTAAGGGAGACTTCTTACATCTCATTAAGGAAACATGTAATAATGTTTTTGAATGTCACAATTATGAGTTGACTATGGGCATCTAGTGGAAAGAGACCAGGGATGCTGCTAAACAGCCTACAATCAGAAAATATACAACCTCAACAAAAAAGTATCTAGCCCAAAATGTCAATAGTGCCAAGGGTGAAAAACCCTGGATTAAGCTCACCTCAGCTTAAGCTTAAACAGTACCATTCCAGATATTTCTCTTCTTGTTATGTTTTTCCTGTGTTGTCTTCATTTATAGTTGAGCTCTCTATATATGGTAGCAAAGATGGTACCTGCCGTGACATTGTTGTGATCCTTTTGATCTCAAGAGGCCCTTGTTAGCCATCTCAATCTTTGAAAACTAACTCTGGTTCTGTTAGGATCAGGAACCTAACAGTGGAAATCACAAGACAGGATGCTCACCTTGGAGAATGAGTGCAACCAAGAATGACTGCTGATTAACAGTACTAAGAGGTGGGAGAGAGGACAGTCAGAAGTTCACACTACATGACCTTAGAGTACGGCTACAGAAAGAACAACTTAAGTTTTCTTCCAAGTAAGATGCAAAATTTTGGGTGAGATGATCTGTAATATTATATAACTGAAAAGAGTATACAGCTGGATTTGCTCAGGTGCATTATATACTACTCCACCACACAAGCTGGCTGCCCAGCACCCACACTTCCTCTTTCTTTCCCACATCTCTACTTTCAAGAATGATCCTGCCTGATACTAGGCAAGTTTTCCAAATGAGATTAACAGTGTGTTTGTCCTTGTTCACACTTGTTTAGCTCTTGCATCCAGTTCCAAGATCTTTGTTGATTATATGCTCCTATTCACATTTGAAGAAGCTTCTCATGGTTTAAGCACCCTGTCTTGATTATAAATTTACCACCCCAACACATATTAAAAAACTAAGGCAAACAAAAAGGAGAATATCAGAAATATGCTTCCATATAAAAATTGGGAGGTGAAGAACCATCAGCACATATAATACCTTGCTAGATAGGAAGAGCAAGCATACCTGCCTGGCAAAAGAAATGAGATGAGCTGCTTAGATACCAAATTGGTTGCCTCCAATCTTGGCCTCGAAGAGACTCCCCCTGCCTCCAGCCACTGGACTCTGAAGTTGCATTTGAAGCTTCCATGGGAGGATCCTATCTAGCATTTCCTGCGAAAACAGTGTACCTGTTTTTTGGTCAACTTTAGCACCTGGAAGTTGAGAGGGGAATGGGACTTTTTAAAAATTATAATTGCTTTAGGGATCAGTGGACTAAAGCACCTGCTTAGGCAGAGTTCAGTGGCTAGGGTTTCATCCCTGTGTGCTGTGCCAGCCCTGCTCCCAGGGCACACTGAGACTGAGATTGAGACTGGGTATGATGGTGTACACCTGTTTGAGGCCAGCCTAGGCTGTACAGTGAGTTCAGAGGTAGTCTGAACTATAAAGAAGACCCTGTCTCAAAAAAAAAATCCCAAGTTGGGTTTCTCTTCAAACAAAGGGAGCAAGCCAACCAGTGACACCCAGATTACCTCATTGGAGAGTGCTCTTTAGTCCAGGATTGACTGCTACCATGGCTTGAAAGGGAGGATATGGCAGGAGATGCTAGCAAGTTCAGGATTCTGTCAGGTCCTAAACATATCTGTCTTAAACTTTTGCTTCTTTGCTTTTGCTCATACCAATTGAGTGCAAGGCTGTGAGCATATCACAGACAAATACACAAAATTATCCTCAGGAAGTTCTTAAGCTCTCAGGCTTGGTACACTCAGCCTATTGTTTGTGTACTCAAGATCCTTTAGCTCAGTGTCTACCCAAACAGAGCTTTGCCAATCACATCGCGTCCTACTTCTGATTATAATTCTTTCTGATATGATTAAACCATGTCCATTGGAATAGCTGACAGATATATAAGTTGTGTGTTTATACACAGTATGTATGCTTATATGGCTTGGTTTAGCCAGGTGGTTTTCTGTAGTCATGTAGAATTTCTCAAGTATGACAGTGGACAAAAGTACACATATTAGTTATATTACTGTATAATAGTTAAGAACATATCAGTTACACTAGAACAAATTTCTGTTTTCAAAAACAAGTGCTATAGTAGAAATGATTATATCACTTTTACCAATATAAAATATATGTACATGTTAGAATATGCTAAAAAGTATTGCAGATAAATTGGTATAATTTTCTAATATAGGAAATGACAGATCTTTGTCTTTTAAGTGGTTTTTAATTCTGTCTTATTTCCACTATCTTTCCCACTGCCTCATTTCTCATTCATGCATTTGGTTCTTTTTATTTCAATTTCTAAAGACTATAGTTTAGATATAAAATATCATAGTTATACCTTCAGGTAGCCCAAGAATAGCATTTGATTTATTCTAACCTTAAACTATGAAAGCAGCTCCAAAATAAAGAACCTACTTCCTTCCCTTTTTATTAGAAGCTTGTTATACTGCCCATTTGCCACCGACACATCTTGCTCTTAGTATTACTTCTATTTCAGACAGAACTAAGGACATAGTACAGCCTCTGAAGGTCATTATGTGATAAACTGTTGTGAACATTATTCACATAGCAAGTGATGAGTAAGTCAGGGTACGGGGTCTTTAGAATTAGGCAAACCTGAATTTCAGTGTAGGATATCTTTAAACTAGAAATAACAACATACACTTTCAGGACTTGTTATGGATCACATGACATAATACACATAACACCTGCCACATGGTAAGTACTAAATGTTCATTGTTGATCCTTTGTTTAAAAAATATGTATTAATAAGTACATGAGTCTGAATGCATGCTCTGGCTAGAAAGAAAGTCATTTTAATGCTAATAACATATGCATTTAGACTGCCTGGATATTCACAAAATGTTTGAAGTCAAGTACAAGATGAAATTATATGGATTTGTAGGTACACTTAAATGAATGTATGAAACCAAAATATTATGACTTGATAAAACTGTTACGAAGCAGTAATATAAAGTGAGCAATGAAAGAAAAAATAATAAATAAATATGTAAGTCTGCTTGTGGCTGCCTTCTCAGTACTCTGGAATGGAACACTAACAAGCAGTGTGTAACTCACATTTTATTAGACCCATGGCAGATGCAAAGTGATACATTAGGTGCAACAGGATACACATATCCACCTACCAACAAACTATTAACCATGTGTTTAAGAACATCTAAATTCTTACAATAGCAACCATACCAAAGTAACTCCATTAAAAGCAATGTTACTGTGGAGATAGCATTTCAAGAATGAATAGACTAGGAATACAGAAAATTTAGAATTTGATCTAACTTCCCAGTCACTTGCCATGTGTACTTGTAGAAGTTGATTAACCTCTCTAAGATTTGGTCTGTATAGATTTAACAAGAAATACTTCATCTGACCTTCAGCGGGATTATGGATAGTTTATACACAAATGCATACATACACAACTACACACAAAAGCAAACTAGAAAACTAGTATAATGGGATAAGTTTAAATAAACATATACATTTTCTAATGTTCTAATCCTCAAAAAACTTCTAGAAACCATGATCATTAGATCATAATGGAGCTGAGGGAACATGGTTAAAAATATATATATTTTAAAAATATACATATAGGGCCAGGGAAATGGCTCAGTGGAATAAGTGCTTCCCCGGCAAGTTCAAGGGCCTGAGCTCAATCCCTAGTTCTGCCAAAAAAAAAAAAAAAAAAAAAAAAAAAAAAAATATATATATATATATATATATATATATATATATATATTTTTTTTTTTTTTTAACCTTATGTATATATATATATTTTTACCTTAGATCATATTATTCTAACTAAAAGGTAGAGACATGTGGGGATGAGTAAAATGAAACTATTAGCCATCTAATTTAAGTAAAAAGTTATAAGCAACCTCAAATGTTGCTTTCAGCTGGACTCACAGCGGACATTGCTGTGGGATCCAAGCCCTCAACTAGATCCCTCACACTTTTTTTCATCTGACATTTTGGGTGACTATTATGAAATAATCCTATAAATTATATGTCCTGTATTAAGTTGTTTAATACAATTAAATAATTAATTTTGTTTCTCTTGCAAACCCTGACTATAACAATAGCTCTGGAACTGAGTAAATGTCAATCCTAAAAGAAGAGTTGAGATCACAATTTCCATACCTGTGCAAGAGATCAAAAGGTAATGCCTTCAAAAGGAACAAAGGAAGAAAAAATGTCTTACAAAATAATCAATTACTTGAGAAGTCTGAGATGCCAGTTAAGATTTCTGGATATAGATGCACCAAGACAACTGAACATACAAGACTCAAAAACCGGAGGTAGCACAATATTTCTGGGGCACTTCTCATTCAGCCAGTAAGTATGAGACCAATGAGAAATAGAGTACTAGCACAAAAATAATGGCGATTAAAAAATAGTGGTTAGGTGTGGTGGCACATGTCTATAATCCTAGCACTTGGGAGGCTGACACAGGAGGATCACTGTGAGTTCCAGGCCAGCGTGAGCTACAATGTGAGTTCAAGGCCATCCTGAACTGCATAGCAAGACTTATATCAAGAAAACAAAAAACAAAAAATAATAGTTGGACAGGCATGGTGGGACAAGCCTGTGATTATAATCACAGCAATGTAGAAGCTTGATGCAGGAAGATCACAAGTCAGAGCTCAGTGCAGGCAACTTAGCAATTTAGGAGACTATCTCAAAAAAAAAAAAAAATTAAAAGAAAAATAAAGTATGCTGTAATGTGGCTCAATATAAAGAAGCTGGGCTCATTTCTCAGTACTATGGTTTGGGGGAAGAGGGGACAGTGGTTAGAGAGGGAGAAGAGAAAAAAAAGGCATACTATCACGACCAAAACCAAGTAGACCAAAACACTTCCAGGAAGTATTCGACAATGTCAAGTGGTGGTAAGCAGAAAGGAGTGTCTGTCTAGTCCTGTAACTTTTAAGACCCACTTTTAATTCTTATAAAGCAGAGGTCATTAGGGAAAAGGAGACCTTCAAGAACCATAGAATGATACACGGTACCATTTAAGAATTCATATTCCTTGAATTTCTAAAGAAATATGCTGATAGGTAAAGAGACCAAAGCCAGCATGAGAACACTACAGCACACTGTGATAAAGGACAGTGCAAAGCATACTCTGGGCCTGTCCTTCTGAGAGTTGGTAATACTGACTATGCCCCCAGCAGTGTGGTTTAACTGCCCAGGCCATGCTAAGAACAAAGTGAACAGTATCTGATGCAACCTATAAATCAGGGCAAAATTAGGATGACAGAATTTAAGGGTAAGGTAAAGGAACCATGAACATCTTCTACTGTGCCCAAGTATTGGAGAAGAATGAATGGGAAGACATCTTAAAGAGCTAAGAGATTCATTGCTTATAGACCAGAAGTTGGGAACTTAGTTCTTTTTCCCATCTTGCAAGGTGGGGAAAAAAAAAAACCAAAAAACTGAGAAGCCAGACATTAGAGAGAGGAAACCCAAAGCCAAGAAGATTGCTTCTAGTGGCACTGGTAAAATGATACAGTGAAGGCAAAAAAAAGTCCACTGCAGCCGAACTCCTGTCCTGGTTAGAGGAATTGGTAGATACTCCTAGTCTGCTATGTATTACAGAAGGGCTTTGCACAAGAGAAAGTACACAGCTGCTAAAGCCAAGGTTGAAAAAAGGAGAAGGTTCTTACTACTATCACAAAACCAGTCAGTGGTGACAAGAATGGTGGTACTAGGTGGTTAATCTTTGAAAAATGCCTGAATACTACCCTACCAGAGATGTGCCCTGAAAACTGTTGAACCACAGCAAGAAACCCTTCAGTCAGCATGTGTGGAAACTTGGAGGTAGCACCACTCCCAGCACCATCTTGATCATCTTCACCAGGCATCAGAGAGGTAAGAGAGTGCTCTTCCTGAACAGTTGGACAGTAGCTTGCTACTTGTGACTGGGCCTCCTAGCCTTAATTGTGTTCCTCTGTGAAGAACATATCA
This sequence comes from Ctenomys sociabilis, assembly GCA_004027165.1. Classification (NCBI taxonomy): domain Eukaryota; kingdom Metazoa; phylum Chordata; class Mammalia; order Rodentia; family Ctenomyidae; genus Ctenomys; species Ctenomys sociabilis. The sequence continues at coordinate 16,082 of PVKA01028045.1, forward strand.
GAAATTTGTCATTGCTACCTGCACAAAAATTGGTATCAGCAAAGTGAAAATCCCCAAATACCTCACTGATACTTACTTCAACAAGAAGCTATGGAAACCCAGACACCAGGAGAGCAAGAGCTTCGACACTGAGATACCAGATTTCAGAGCAGCACAAGATGGATCATAAAGCAGTGGACTCACAGATTTTAGCAAAACTCAAAGCTTTTCCTCAGCTCTGGGGCTACCTGCGATCCATTTTTGCTCTGACAAATGGAATTTATCCTCATAAATCAGTGATCTAAATTTCTAAGAACCTAACTAAATAACTGATACATTTTTTTCAAAAAAAAAAAAAAAAAAAGCTAAGAAAAGATTTTGTCTTGTTTAATTTTGAACTCTTGGTAGATCGAGAGAGACAGGAAACATGACACATGAAAAATAGATAGTTGGGACAGTAAGATTCTTGAGCTACACAAAAATTCTATGCTGGAAAATCACTATACTGTAATAAATCATTAAAAGTATGACATGAGCTGGTGCTCTGGTGTTGAGAAGAAAAACAGGCTCTAAAGAAAGCATAGAAAAAAAAGAGACAAGGAAAAAAGGTTGAGTGAAGGGAAAGAAAACCTTAAATCAACTCAGTTTAAAATGTCAAGGGGGAAAAAAACGTCAGGGGGAACTCTTCTCATGATACCTCTTTTGTCTCTTTTGAGATGGTCTTCCTATGCAGTTCAAGCTGGCCTTGAGCTCACTCTGTGTCCCAGGCTGGTCCTGAACTCACAACAATCCTCCTGCCTTAGCCTTCTAAGTGCTGGAATTATAGATACCACTATGCCCAGCCTCACGGTATCTCTTTCTATGTGATTATGAAACTTACAGACTTTAGATGGCACTTAGTTTTCATATTCAAATAGATCCATTTATGGCAAAGAAACATAAAAGTTGTAATAAAATGTTCAGAAAATACATTAAATGGAAAAATCTCTATGAAATTAGTACAGTAATTACAATGAATATTATTATAATGGGGACCAAACCTAGCACCTTGTACTTGGTAGACAAATACTCTACCACTGAGCCATAACCCCAGATTGCCATTATTTTTACAAAACTCCATTATTTTTAAAAGTAGTATTACTTTTAACAGTAGTAGAGGTCATTGCATTTGTTCATTGACTCTGGGGACTGGCCAAATAGCTTAGCACTTTGAAGTGTCTGCTTAGGCCTGGGGTTTAATCCCTGGCATGTCATTCTGGCCCTGCCACCCAGGATGTGCTGAGACAGCAATTGAGACTGGGTGTGCTGAAAACAGGAGAATCACTATGAGTTCAATCTGTGCAGTGAGACCCTGTAGATCCTGTACTAAATACAAAAAAAAAAAAAAAAAGAAGGACAGGAAAGGGAGGAGAAAGGAGGGGAAGTGAACAGAGGGAAGGGTAGAGAAATTTTACAAAATTCCATTATTTAACAAATAGTTCAGCAGTTTAAAGCACTGTGTAAAAATATGTAATTGTTTATTCATATTTTTAAAATATTTATTATTTTTTAATTTTTTCTCTATATTGTGTAGGGACTTAAAGTTCAACATATCAATAACTGATGGAAAATACCCATTCTATGTTATGCCTACAATGTTTGATATTCAGACAGATAGTGAAGTTAAACCCAACTGCATATGTTGTAAGGTAATAATAAGCTTCTCTTCTGGATGGTGAACAACCTAAGTTTGCAGACCAAAAATTAGAGAAAAAGAAGGGCAGCCAACATTTTTCCCCTAGCCTTTCAAGGTCAGTGAAGACTCAGGACACAAGAGAACCTATACTGTAACATCATGTTACTCTATTGTGCCCTAAATTTTCTAATCAAGGAGATTACAGGGCCACAGAGGAATGTGATCGATGATGTAGGGTGTGCTTAAGGAGTGTCTTGTGGAGAGAAAAACATTCTCTCAAACTTTCACAGAGAGCAAATTGGTCAAGCAATGGCCGACTCATCCACATGGCTGACACTGACAAAGGATCTGCAAACTGCAGTACAGGGTTTCAGGATAAATCCTGAGGGGACTGGACGGACCTTATCAGATACAAAAGTTATATTTCCTGTTATCAGGAAATCTTAGTGTTAACCATCCAGCAGAAAAGTATAAAAACGAGGCATAAAAAAATAAAGCCATGCTAATATGCTGAGTTATGAAAGATTCAAGTCAACAACTTCTGACATTGCCAGTCCTACGTATAACCCACTACTATTATGGACTACTGGACTATATTGGGTTATTTTGCTGAATTCACACACCTACAATATTTAAATGGCAATGGAATGCCCATCTCTAACAAATTAAACAGAAAAAGGGGATACAAAGGAAGTACCATTTTGTATCTGCATATACAAAATAGTTAGGATAGATATACAGCTACTGTCTCTTAATTCCATGAGAAGAAAGATTTGTACTAACATTATTTGGACAGGATAGCATGTCTGCATTTTGTACTATAAATAACCACTAAGAAGATAATGTGCAATGTATTAATTATTGAAACTGTCCTATTAATCGGTTTTAAAACTGTCTCATTGCTATGTTTTCAATAAAATTAATAAAAAATAATAATAACCTGTGAAAAAAATAAAATAAAATCTCCCCCAAAAAAAGAAAAGAAAAAAAAGAGACTGGGCGCGTTGGCACACACCTGTAATCCCAGTGTTTGGGAGGCTGAAAACAGGAGGATCATGATGAGTTTTATCTTTGTAAGTGAGACCCTGTAGACACTGCACTAAATACCAAAATAAATAAATATAAAACAGTCTTCAATGTATTTTGTTGTTTTCTTTTGGTTTCCTTTTTGAGACAAGATTTTGTTATGCAGCTCAGGCTAGCCTTGAGCTCACTCTGTAGCCCAGGATGTCCTCGAATTTGAAGCAATCCTCCTTTCTCAGCCTCCTGAGTTCTGGGATTACTTGTGTGCCACTACCCACAGCATTCAATGTATTTTTTTTTTACTGCAAAGCTGAGAAGCTACCTGTTGCGCCTACAAAGTTGATAAATATGTTAATAGGTGTAATATTAAACAATCTAGAATTTATATTGGGGCCGGCAAGATAACTTAGTAGCCTAAGCACCTGCTTAGGCAAGCACAAGGTCCGGGGTTCAATCCCCAGCACCACAAGCCATGCTGGCCCCATCCCTGGGCACACTGAGCCAGCCACCAAGACCATGCATGGGGATGCATGCCTGTAATCCCAACACTGGGGAGGGTAAAACCAGAAGGATCACTATGAGTCCAAGCTGTGTAGTGAGATCCTGTACCAAATACAAAAATAAATAATAAATAGAATGTATTTTAATAATTCAGACAGAGCACTGGTCAGCTATTGGTGCATATGTAAAAAAGGTTAAGCTTGGCAAGGCCCATTCAGATACCCTCCAGGACCATCTGAGCCCAGAGTTCAGTGTATTCCTGTTACAGAAATGAGGCTGGTATACTTATGGCTACCTGCGGTTATCTTTGTCTGATGTTGTTTTTGTTTGTTTTGGTTGGTTGGTTTTTGGTCCCAGGGCTTGAATGCAGAACTTTGTGCTGGTCAGGCATGTACTTATGCCACTGAGCTATCTCCCTGGCCATTTCCGGTGTTATTGAAGTTTTGAATCCCAATTAATAACATCTGTTGTTTATCATTCAGAGTGTCATACTTGTTCCCTTCAACTTTTTACTGAATCACACTGAGAGGCTTATATGTCTCAGAATCAAAATAGGAACCAAATCTGCAGGCCATTAACTGTTACCAAAACACCTTTTTCTATTCACTTCTCATTCTGTTTTCTTGAATTATTTCTTTAAAAAAAACCATTGTATTAAGAAATAATTGAGTCACACATCTTGGCACAGAGCTATAATCCTCATACTCTAGGAGGCTAAGGTGGAAGGATCCCAAGATTGAGCACAAATTGAGCAATTTAGCAACTTAGTGAGACCCTATTAAAACAAAAAAAATAAAGGGGGCTGAGAATGTGGCTCAGTGTGAAGGCCCTGGGTTCAACTTCCAATACTACTAGAAAAAAGAAAGAAAGACATAAAAGCTACACATAGTCAAGTGTAACACATGAAAAGTTTTGGTGTGAAACCATCATCACATCAAAATAGGGAACAGAGCACCTTCTCCTCCTGGCCCCTTGGTTACCTTGCTGTACCCTTTACATCTGATTAATATACTTTCTGCCAGTATAGATTAGCTACAATTTGTAATAATTGCAATGAAATAGTATTTTTTTTTTTTGAGGGGATAGTTTCTTCCATTTAGTGTAACTGTTCTGAGATCATTCTTTGTCGCAAGTATTGCTGAGTATATCCCATTGTATACCACAACTTGGTTATTTATTTCCCTGTTGATAACCACTTTAGAAAACAATTTAGCAGCTTCACAAAGTCAAATATCCACTTAATATATGATGCGACCAATTTAAATTCTGGGAGTTTATCCAAGAAAGAAGAGGTCCTACATCAGAGCCGCGGCCCAGGACTGAGTCCTTAGGGAGGAGGAGGCGAGAAGATGGCGGATGACCCCAGTGCTGCAGACAGGCACGTGGAGATCTGGAAGACCAAGAAGCTCATTAAGAGCTTGCAGGGGCCTGCGGTGAGTGCCGCCCTCCCCCACCCCTCCCCCACCCCTCCCCCACCCCTCCCCTTGGATCCGAGACCCCTCAGGATGGTCGCCCCCACGCCGCATGGCCAGATGAGAACCAGGCACTAGCCGACTCCCACCTTCTGGACGTCGAGGCGAGGTTCGGTGCGGTTGGCCAGAGAAGGGGTCCTTCCCCCGCTTGGGGCAATGGCACCAGCATGGTATCATTGATCATTCCTCCCAAAGACCAGGTTTCACAAGTGGCAAAAATGTGAGCAGATGAATTTGGAAATGCATCTAACATTAAGTCACAAGTAAACCGCCTTTCAGTCCTGGGAGCCATTACCTCTGTACAACAGACACTCAAACTTTATAACAAAGCACCTCCAAAAGGTTTGGTTGCTTACTGTGGGACAATTGTAACAGAAGAAGGAAAGGAAAAGAAAGTCAGTACTGACTTTGAGCCTTTCAAACCAATTAATACATCATTGTATTTGTGTGACAACAGATTCCATACAGAGGCTCTGACAACACCACTTTCAGACGACAGAAAGTTTGGCTTCATTGTAATAGATGGCAGTGGTGCACTTTTTGGCACACCCCATGGAAAAACAAGAGAAGTCCTGCACAAATGCACTGTGGATCTTCCAAAGAAGCATGGTAGAGGAGGTCACTCAGCCTTGCGTTTTGCCCGCTTAAGAATGGAAAAGCGACATAACTGTGTTCGTAATGTAGCTGAGACTTCTGTACAGCTGTTTATTTCTGGGGACAAAGTGAACGTGACTGGTCTTGTTTTAGCTGGATCAGCTGACTTTAAAACTGAACTAAGTCAATCTGATGGGTTTGATCAGAGGTTGCAATAAAAAGTTTTAAAGTTAATTGATATATATCATATGGTGGTGAAAATGGATTCAACCAAGCTATTGAGTTATCTACAGAAGTCCTCTCCAATGTGAAATTCATTCAAGAGAAGAAATTAATAGGATGATATTTTGATGAAATTAGCCAGGACACAGGCAAATACTGTTTTGGAATTGAAGATACACTAAAGGCTTTTTTGCAACAGGTTTGCCACAAGAGCATAGGTGTAATGAAAGCCTAAAATCACAAATCTGTTAAATCCAAGCCAACATGGGAAAGGAAAAGACTCACATTAATATCATCATCATTGGACGCGTGGACTCGGGCAAGTCCACCACCACCAGCCATCTACAAATGCGGTGGCATCGACAAAAGGACCATTGAAAAATTTGAGAAGGAGGCTGCTGAGATGGGGAAGGGTTCCTTCAAGTATGCCTGGGTGTGAAAGCCGAGTGTGAGCGTGGTATCACCATTGACATCTCCCTGTGGAAATTTGAGACCAGCAAGTATTATGTGACGACAACTGATGCCCCTAGACACAGAGACTTCATCAAAAACATGATTACAGGCACATCTCAGGCTGACTGTGCTGTCCTGATTGTTGCTGCTGGCACTGGTGAATTTGAAGCTGGTATCTCCAAGAACGGACAGACCAGTGAGCATGCCCTTCTGGCTTACACCCTGGGTGTGAAACAATTAATTGTTGGAGTTAACAAAATGGATTCCACGGAGCCACCCTACAGCCAGAAGAGATATGAGGAAATTGTTAAGGAAGTCAGCACCTACATTAAGAAAATTGGCTACAACCCTGACACCATAGCGAAGGTTACTTGTAAAGATGGCAATGCCAGCGGAACCACACTGCTTGAAGCTTTGGATTGCATCCTCCCACCCACTTGTCCCACTGACAAGCCTTTGCGGCTGCCCCTCCAGGATGTCTACAAAATCAGTGGTACTGACACTGTCCCTGTGGGTCGAGTGGAGACTGGTGTTCTCAAACCTGGCATGGTGGTCACCTTTGCTCCAGTCAATGTCACAAGTCTGTTGAAATGCACCATGAAGCTTTGAGTGAAGCTCTTCCTGGGGACAATGTGGGCTTCAACGTCAAGAACGTGTCTGTTAAAGATGTCCAGCGTGGCAATGTGGCTGGTGACAGCAAAAACCCACCAATGGAAGTAGCTGGTTTCACTGCTCAGGTGATTATCCTGAACCATTCCAGCCAGCTCAGTGCTGGCTGTGCCCCTGTCCTGCATTGTTACACAGCTCACATTGCTTGCAAGTTTGCTGAGCTGAAAGAAAAAATTGATCGCTGGTCTGGTAAGAAGCTGGAAGATGGGCCCAAGTTTTTGAAATCTGGTGATGCTGCCATCGTTGACATGGTTCCAGGCAAGCCCCTGTGTGTCGAGAGCTTCTCTGACTACCCACCTCTGGGTCATTTTGCTGTTCGTGATATGAGACACAGTTGCTGTGGGTGTCATCAAAGCTGTGGACAAGAAGGCTGCTGGAGCTGGCAAGGTCACCAAGTCTGCTAAGAAAGCTCAGAAGGCTAAATGAGTATTATCCCTGCCACCTGCCACCTCAGTCTTAATCAGTGGTGGGATGGGTCTCAGAACTGTTTCTCCCGATTGGCCATTTAAGTTTAATAGTGAAAGACTGGTTAATGGTAACAGTGCATTGTAAAACCTTCAGAAGGAAAGGAGAGTGTTTTGTGGGACCATTTTTGTGTGTGTGTGTGTGCATGTGTGGCAATTTTTAAGTTATTAGTTTTTAAAATCAATACTTTTTAAAGGAAACAACTTGACCAAAAATCTGTCACAGAATTTTGAGACCATTAAAACAAAGTTTAATGAGAAAAAAAAAAAAAAAAAAAGAAGATACACTAAAGGCTTTGGAAATTGGAGCTGTAGAGATTCTAATAGTCTATGAAAATCTGGATATAATGAGATATGTTCTTCATTGCCAAAGCACAGAAGAGGAGAAAATTCTCTAACTTCAGAACAAGAGAAGGATAAGTCTCATTTCACAGATAAAGAGACAGAACAGGAACATGAGCTGATTGAAGGAATGGTTTGCTAACAACTATAAAAAATTTGGAGCTACATTGGAAATTGTCACAGATAAGTCACAAGAAAGATCCCAATTTGTGAAAGGATTTGTGGAACTGGAGGTATCTTGCAGTACTGAGTAGATTTCCAGGGAATGGAATACCAAGGAGGAGATGATGAATTTTTTGATCTTGATTGACTACTAGGTAGTCAACAAGGGTCTGGCAAAATATGCTTCACCCTCCAGCACCCAACCCAAGGAGCATACCCGTGGTGGAACCCAAACAGATCCCTGCCTTACAACTGGAACATTTCCAGAACTTCATCTGTGAGCATTGGATACTGAAAAGAAAACTGAAACAAAACACTACACTTCGCTTTGTCATGGTGTCAGTGCAGCAGCCTACAACTAAGTTCCTAAATGCCACTTTAGACTAATTTAAAAAAGAATCCCAGTTTTTACTTTTACTCGATAGTGAAATTGGTTGCTCTTGTTTTTTACCAAAAAAAATGATTTTTTTAACCTTCACAGAAGCAAAAATATTTTAAATGCTGTAAACCTTCAAAAGTTAATACAAGTGAGATCATTTTGGTTTATTTCTGATTTTGATTAGAAAAAAACTAAATTGCTACATTTCACAGTGAGCCATTTACATGGCATTCTCAGCTTAGATTGCATAAGAAGAAATACATGTGGTGAAATGTTGGAACTATTTCTCTCCTGGTATTTGTTTAATGTTGAAAGGGTGAGCTAATAATTCAGCCTCACTCCCTCACACCCCCTCCCCAGACTGTCAGTTTCATGGATGCAGATTGCATTGCAGTGTGGAGCTCACTCATGAAGCACTGGGGCCAGTGCAGTGTTTACTTCCATCTGCTTGGCAGAGATTTGTGCTCAGTGTTTGGGAGCCCTTTCTGTCACCCACTTGCTTTGGTAAGGGTTCCCATAATCTCAGCCTAGGAAAAACTCATTTGGGATGGATATGATGGGGCTTCTGTGCTATTACTGGGATTGGGAAAAATAAAACATGCAATTTAAGTGGAAAAAAAAAAAAGAAAGAAGAAAGCATACACCCAAAGCATACATATGAAGACTGTATAGTACCCATATTAACTACAACCCATTTCCATCTACAACTGCATAAACAAATTACAGTATATCCATAAAAAAGGTATACTACTTAATAATAAAAGGAATAACTACTGATAGATACATTTTGGATGTATCTTAAAATAAGCTAAATAAAAGAAGCAAAACAAAAATGAGTACTTTCAGAGGAATATAGTTCAACTATAAAACATGAGAGAAGTCCTGGGTTCAATCCTTGGTACCAAAGAAAAAGAAAACAAAATCAAATATTAAGGGCCAACAAGATAGCTCAGTGGACTAGGTCCCTGCCCTGGCAAGCACAAAGACCGGGGTTCAATCCCCAGTGTCCCATGCTACTCCAGGCTCACCCAAAGGGCTCACTGAGCCAGCCACTGAGTCTGGGCATGGTGACACACACCTATAATCCCAGAGCTAGGGAGGCTGACAACAGGAGAATCACTACAAGTCTGAGCTGCGTAGTGAGGTCCTGTACCATATACATAAATGAAAAAAAAAAAAAAAGTACTTATTTTTTGCCTTGTTTTTAAAAAAAACTACTGATTTCTTTTCTTCCTCATTTGGTTGCTGTGGTTTTCCTTTCACTGGCTGAAAACACAGCAAATTCCTCTTTTTTTTAAGTATTTAGGATTAAACCTAAGATGCACACTGAGCAATATTCCAAACCCTTTTTTATTTTAAAATAGTGTCTTAATAAATTGCTAAATTGCCCAGGCTGAGTGCATGTCTCAGACTTCCAAAGTGCTGGAATTACAGCTATGGGCCACCATACCTGTCTCCTATTTTTCTTTTCTTTTCTTTTGGAAGAACTGGGGATTGAACTCAGGCCCTTGTGCTTGCCAGGGAAGCCCTTTTCTACTGAGCCATCTCCCTAGCTCCTCTTATTTTTCAACTAATTAGTAATTACACTTCCAAAAGAACTCCATCTTTAGTTAATGAAGTACACAGACCTTGAAATATCAAAATTCCAATCAACCACCACTGGCTTACATTTCATAGGCCAGTATAATATCAGTTTTATCTTTTTGTTAGTCACAATTATCATCTTATATTTATTCATGTTACCCATTTTTTTTAAATTCCTTCATTTATTTCCTTTTAGAACCATTTTCTTTCTTTAAAAAACATCTAGAGCAATACTTTTTTAGTGTGAATTATAACTTACAAGTCTCTCATTTTGGTATTCTGCAGCTTATAAACAATATGGCTATGTATTTCTTTTCATTTACAATTCTTTGGTCACTTTAAACTTGAAGAAATGTATGTTTCATCAATTCTGGCAAATTTGTAATGGCTACTATGACTCATATATTTCTATTTTGTCTATAATTAGATAATCTCACCACCTCTTATATTTCCTGTATCTGTTTTCTCTCTGTACTGTATTAGGATCTATCTAGTTTCTTTTTAATGGTGCCTATATGCTATATTAACTTACCAATTAATTTTTGGAGGTCTATTATTTTTCATTTCTGATGTGCTACTGCTTTTTTCAGATGTCTTTCATAGTCTCTGATTTTTTATTTATGTATTAGAATATCTTTTAATTAATATTATTACTATTTATTTATTCAGACAGGGTCTTGCTATGCAGTGCAGGCTGGCCTTTAAATGACCATGTAACCTCAGCTGGCTCAAACTCACAGGAATCCTCATGCCTCGCATTCCTGAGTGCTAGGATTACAGGTGTGCACTACATGCCTGGCTGAATCTCTTTTATTTATTAAACATATTAAACATTTTATGAATTCTGTATTTCTGACTGCTGAAATATCTGTGGATCTGTTTCAGCTGTTCTTTATGTTGACTCTAATATTTTTATTTATTCTTTTTGTTATGTTTTGTGATAATTTTAACAATGATAATTTCTTTACTACACATTCCTTGATGGAAGATTTATGGCTTTTTTCAATAAGGTACCTAAGAATATTATAGCCCTTTCTCTGCTTGTGATAGTTTAGAACAGTGAGAATAGAGTAAATTAAGGCCCTAAATTTAAATGAACATGATCAGTAACCAGGAATTATTATGTAAGACTTTTTACCCAGAAATGAAAGTTTCTGTAAGTCTCTGATCAGCCTTCTTACCCTTCTATAGGATTCAAGGGTTTTTTTCTCTTTCCCATCCTCTCCATGCACAGAGTTTCTACATCAATGGCAGCCACGCCTGTACCAAAGTATTCAGCAACTTGAGCAGCTGCTTACTTCACAAAACACACTTGTTTTGTTCTTAGTCACTATATTTCTCTTATTTTCTGTGTTCATTTTAAAGGATTTTTTTATACTGAATCTTTTATACAAACGTTTTACATGTTTGGTAGAGGGAGGGACTCAAAATCTCTTATTCAGTGTAGCAAGTGGAAGGCAATTTCTTCTACAGTTGCTTTGTAAAATTTAAATCATGATATTGTACTTATTCTTGACAAAATTTTAATATGTTCAGCATAAGCTACATATCTGTCAAAAGGACTGATCTCTTGATCTTGAGCCATATTATATCTTACCTTGAAAGTTGTATATCATTTGCAAATTTGTTTCAACTTCCTCTGCTTTTGAGCAGCACACCTTCAGACAAAAAGAAAAAAAAGAAAAATTTCAAACTTTATTTTTAAAGTCTTTACAGTAAATCCAACATATTCTCCCACTGCTATCAGGCGAATACAATTACAAATCAGGTTTCCATCTAAATGAGTTACAGACAAAAATAAATAGGAAAATTTCCTTCTCCAATTATCTCAAGAGGCCGACCTTCTAAAAGCAGTGCTGGGGTACCACACACAATAGCCTGTGCATTTCTAAGAGGCAGCATGTTCTTTTACTTTTGCTTTTACTCTCTTTTTCTCTTTGTTCGGCCCAAATTTACTCGTCAGAGCTGTTTTCTTCCATACCTATTTATCCTGAACTTTTCAAATAAACTTTTGGCACCATTAACAACAACAACAAAAAGTAGCACTGAACTGAACAAAATTGGAAATATGATGGGCTGGCCTGGGTAGAGGGAGCTTTAGGACCTATGAAATCTACCTCTGACAGGATGAAACATCATTTATCTGAACCAGTATTTTATAGAAAATGGCTGTACAAAGCTTTTCCTAAGAGACACTCTCTCCCTATTCTTCCTGTTACATGTTGGTAAAATTTTAGCTTTTTCATCTTTTACTGCTTTATAGCTTAACACATAGAAGAGCTTTTTAGGTTTTTGTCTTTTGTTTGTTGTTTTTTTTTTTTTTAGTTTTTAGTGGTTTTTTTCTTGCATTTATTTATTTATTTATTCATCTGAGACATAGCCTCCTAAATCACTAATTGCTGGGCTTGAACTTATGACTATCCTGTCTCAGCCTCCAAGATTACTGGGGTTATAGGGATATAATATACCACTATGCTTGGCTTGGGTGTTTTTGCTTTTAATTAATAGATTTTGGTCTATTATAAAATCATTAGAAATTTTTCCTTATGTGGTTATTATTACATACTATATAATTGCATAAATCTGTTCAAATTCAAATTTTTTTATTCCACCTTTAAAAATTTATTTTTGAATATGAAAATATATGTGAATCTATGGTAAAAATATGGTAACAAACTATAGTTAGAGAAATCTCATGAAGCTGGTGCTGGTGGTGCTGGTGCCAGCTGTGGGACTAATCTCGTCACTCTCTCTTGCCTCGGCAACTTCCTGGCGCTCCCTCCTGCCTCTACATTATTCTACATGCTGTTTCTCTGGAGAAAGGGTGACTTGGAATGGATGCCATGTACCTGGAGATTGTTCACCATTTGGATATACTGTGTTGTGGTAAATGAATCCCCTAGTAATGGGCATTTTAGTTGTTTCCAATCTTTTGCTGGTAACGCTCTAATTATATAAAAATAATAGTTCATTTTTTTTATTCTTATTCATTGTGAGATTGGGGATTGAACCCAGGGATTTGGCATACAGCTGCATCCCCAGACTATTTTTTTTATAGTCTTGCTTAGTCACTAAATTATCTATACTAGGCTTCAACTTATGATCTTCCTGCCTCAGCTTCTCAGAGTCCTGGAAATACAGGTTTGTGCCACATTCCCAGCTGATAGCTTGTGTTTTATTTAAGTGTATTTCTAGAACAGATTACTTTAAAAAAGGTCAAATGCCTGTGCCAATGGATAAATGAACATGTAATTTTGTTGGACATCGACATATCCTCTTCCATAGTTTATGGTTATGTAAGCATCTGTCAGCAAGATATCAAAATGATTATTACTTCACAGTCTATAAAGTATACTGTGTAACTTTGGACGTGGGGTGGGAAATGCTTTAGAACAATTTTAATTTTTTAGCATAGCTTTAATTTTTATCTCTTATGTATGTGACTAAAGTTGAAACATTTTTTATACATCTGTCATTTGTATTTCTTTTCCTCTAAATTCTCTTTTCATATCTTTGGCCCATTTTTCTATTGAGTTGACAGTCTTATTGGTCTGGATTTTTCAGGAAATTATTTTCATTCTTCATCTTGTACTGTGAATAACTACTATGAGGACAACAATATGCAATGTATTAATTATTGTAACTGTCCTACTAACCTGTTTTTGAAACTGCCTCATTGCTATTTCTTTCTCATTAAAATTAATTTAAAAATTTAAAATTATTTTCATTAAGGAGATTAGCTCTGTGATATGTCTAAATTTGTCTTTACTCATGGCATTCATCACATAAATACTTTTATATATTATGGTGGAATTTATCATGTTTTTTTGTTTTTTCTGGAAATGGTACAGTTATAAAATACTTGACTTAAACTTTCATAGGCTTTAACTATGTCTATCCCTGGGTGCTTAATTATGTATGTCACTGCTGAAAAGTCTATTTATTTATTTCTGCCTAGAAGCCCAGAGGAATTTTTCTTCATTATCTTGAAAGTCTTATCAGTTTAACATGACTTGGAGAAAACCACTCTGGATTAACATTCTCAATACACAATGTACTGTGTGTGTGTGTGTGTGTGTGTGTGTGTGTGTGTGTGTGTGTGTGTGTGTGTGTGTGTGTGGTGCTGGTTGTGCTGGTACTAGCTGTGGAACTAAGGGCCTAGCACACTACACAGTATTCTATTACTAAGACATATGGCCAGCTTGAG